>JAADWV010000669.1:0-17712 GCA_023336295.1 Pythium folliculosum | reverse complement strand
TCGGAAGCAATGATCTCTGGGTTGTGTGTGACAAGGATGACCGTGCGGTGACGAAGCAAACCAAGCAAACACTTCTGGAAGATCTCGTTCTGGACGATGGCATCGACAGCCGACAACGGTGCGTCCAGAATGTACACGCTGGCGTCACTGTAGCAAGCACGAGCGAGCGCGACGCGAGCCTTTTGTCCTCCAGACAAGTTGACGCCACGCTCGCCGATCTCGGTGCGATCGCCAGCCGGGAACGACTTGAGGTCGGTGGTCAGCGCGCAGGCCTCGATGACCTTGTCGTATTTTTTGCGGTCGAACGGTCGGCCGAAGAGGATGTTGTCGCGGACTGTGGCGTGCTGGATCCAGGGCTGCTGCGAACAGTACGCGACGGATCCGCCGACGTATGCTGTTCCTGTGGTCTTGACCATCTCACCGAGCAGCGCCGAACAGAGCGAGGACTTGCCACATCCGACGGGTCCGTGGACGACGACGAATTCTCCATCGTGGATCTGGAGGTCGACATTGCGTAGCAGTGGCGTGGCGTCGTTGGACCAAGCAAAGGCGGCTTTTTCAAGCGCGACGATGATGTTGTTGTCGATGTACGCGTCGGCTTGTGGGCTGTTGATGGTGAGGATGGCGTTTGTGTCAAGTTCAGGCAGGGCGAGGAACTCGGTCATGCGTTTTTCGGCAACCTTGGCCTTCACGACCGACGCAAAGATGTGGCTGACAAGGCCGAGTGGCTTCTGTACGAGCTGGAAGAGTGCGACACTCGTGAATACGACAGCAGGGGTAAGCTCTTTGTGGAGCGCACCGCCGTAGAAGCTGAACGTAGCGACGGAAATAAAAACTGGCACACCGCCGGTAACCATGTTGCTGAGCGCGATGTACTTGAGAAACTCCCACAACGCAACGACTTCAGCAGCACGGCTGGCATCGATTCGCTCCAAGAACTTGTTCTCCCACGCGTTGAATTTGACGATCGAGATCGACTTGAACGCCTCCGTGACAACCTTGATACGCGCGTCCTTGCGCTTCATGATGTTAAGATACGCTTCCATGAACCGCGACGAGAGGCCGTGGTTGATCGCGAACGTGAGTCCGATCACAGCAAAACCGGCGAACGAAGCGATGCCAAGTAAGCGGTAGAGAAACACCGACGTCACGATGACTTGAAGCGGGAGGATCCAGAGCTGGTGGATGTACAAGGCCGAGTCAAAGATCATCTGCGAGTCGGTTTTGCACAGGTTCGCAATGTCACCCGTGGACTTGAGCTTGCGGGACTCGGCGTTGAGCGTGAGCGACTTGGCATAGATCAGGTTCTTGAGCGTGGCAGTAAACTGGATCGCGATGAGCTCGCACTCAAGGGCGGCGTAGTTGTCGGCGAGTGCCTGGATCAACTGCGTCCCGAGCAGCCCGAAGATCCAGATCGAGAGTTCTTGAAAGGCGTAGTCGCCCGAACTAAGTTTCGAGACGACATGGTTCAAGACGATGGGACCCGCGAACGTCGTAGCCGTCGCCGTGAAGCGAGCGAGACCCGCAAGCGCAAACCGCCAGCCGAAGGAGCCTAGGAAGGCGCGAGGAATCGAACCCGTCCTGGCGAAATCACGGGCGAGCGCGGCCGTGAGGACGCCGGCTTCGTGGTCGTGCTGCAGCGGCCAGACGTCGTTTTCGCCGAGTTGCTTCTCGTTGCCGAGCGCCAGGAGTGGCGAGGCCCAGTGAAGTAGGATGCGCGACAGCCACGACGCTTGGGCTGTCGGGTGCGCGCTGGATGCTTGTTGCTGCGTAGAAGCGAGCGGTCGGTGGTTGAACGTCGAGTAGTTGGTCATGTTGCTTTGGGAGCTCGAGGTAACTTCGCGAATGAGAAGAGGGCGCGGCCACGACAGCTCTTCGCCCTGAGCAGTCGTAGTTGTTGCACTGTCGAGCAGGATAAGGGCAGCAGCCAAAGGGGGCGCGCACTCGCCTCAGGGCACGGTGGCGTCGCGAGTGGAGCACCTGGAATCGTTGCCAGCAGTCTTGGATCCTGAACAGTCGACTCTCTCGAGCTCAGCTTTTTTGGACACGCGCATCGTCAGCCGGCAAGCCACGCTGGCACCGCATTCATTGCACGATTACCAACAGCGCACGAGTTTCATCGACAGCGCCCGACGCGGTGTGTGACGGTCGGTGTTGGCCACTTTGTTCCGTACACGGCTCTCAAGCAGCGAGGAAATGACGAAGCCACATGGCCAGTCCACCGCAATCATTCATCAACCCATGGCACGTGAATGATTGCGGTGTGCGTATGCGCTCAGCAGTCAGGTGCATGCGTACATTGCAATCATCGGCGGATTGGTGTTCACGGAAGGAAGATCTGGCTCCTTGTCCAGCGCCCGTCGGGAATGGCAGCGATCTCGCCGCGTCGCGACGGAGCTGTGTGTTTGCTTGGTGATCAGTCGCATAGGAAGGAAGGTCGTGGGGCAAAATCTGCCCCTAAACTTTCCCGGGCAAACACATCAACCTTCACGGGCCGTGAAGGTGGCGCCACCCACTTGGTGTGTACACGATACATCCGAGCGCAAAAAGATCCTCCTTTCGCTCGGTGTGTACAGGCAACAGTGATGACAGCCTGGCACGGCACCGCCGGAAGAGAGAGCGATCAAGGTGCGGCGTGTACCCATCTTCATGGTCTCCGTTACTTCATGAAGTAGCGCTTGGGTCCCTTCCCAAAGCAAACCGCCGTCGAGATTCGGACGCGAGAAAACGGTCTGGTCGAAAATAACGGTCTGCAACGCCCGACGTCGCAGACGCCTAGCGAGGCTGGTGCAGGTTTGACACCGGTCGGCAGCGGCCGCCCTCAAGCCATCCCCCGCCTACGAACCAATCCAACCACCATGGGCGGTGGCTCCGCCGTGACGCCCGACGGCCGCTTCTACCAGCTCGACGTCGACTCGGACAGCTACGCGACCATCGACGAGATCCGCGCGGGGCTCGCGGCTATCGGCGATGGGCGCCAGGACGTCACGCTGGACGCGGCCACCGAGGCCAAGCTCGCGCTGTTCTCGAGCATGTACCAGTTCGAGCGCATCAAGTCGCCGCTGCGCCCCGTGCACCTGCTACTGCTGCTCTACGCGCCGTTCGGCGTGCTGCTGCTGCTGCTGCGCGGCGCGACGCTCTTTCTCATCGCGCTCACGCTGCCGCGGTGCCTCTCGGAGCAGCAGCTCGACCGCATCGGGCTGCAGCGCGTCGTCGCATGGCTCACGGGCACGGTGCTTGTGCTCGAGGACGCGCACCACTTTGACGCCAAGCACCCCGCGGACGTGATCGTCGCGAACCACATCAGCGAGTTCGACGCCGTCGCCGTGCGCGCGCTGCTGCCGTCGTACGTGCTCGGGTACGACTTTTACAAGAAGATGCTGTTCTTCCGACTGCTCGGCGACAAGTTTGGGCTCGTGTACGTGCCCTACGCGTCGCGCAACCAGGGCGGCGCGCAGGGCCGCGACCAAGTGCGCGACATCATCATCGAGAAGCTCAACAAGCGCGACAAGCCACTCGTGGTCTTCCCCGAGGTAAGTGTTGCATGCATGCTCGATTATTAGAGCGGAGATGACATGCTGAAGGTCTCTTGTTTGCATGGTTGTGATGACGGTAGGGCGGGCTCACGAACGGCCGCAAGGGGCTGCTCCAGTACCACAAGTTCCTCTTCTCGCTCGGCAAGTCGATCCAGCCGCTCGCGATCCAGGCCAGCGACGGCCCCTTTGTACGTGTACACACTGTCCTCTTGCGTCATGTGAAGTGTGGACCGCCCACTGATGGATTGGATTTGTATGTTGATACCAAAAAGCCCATCAACATCAACGACGAGACCAGCACGTTCCTCGCGAACGTGCTTTGGTACCTGTTCGTGCCGTGGCACGTGTACACGATCAAGTTCCTCCCTGTGACGCGCGCGCAGCCGGACGAGGAGGCGCTCGCGTTCGCGCAGCGCGTGATGAAGGACACGGCGCGCGCGCTCGGGCAGGACGCCACGCCGTTTCTCTACCGCGACAAGATCGCGTACACGCGGTATAAGACCCGCCAGATCAACAAGACGAAGAAATAGACAAAAAGAGCCTGCTCATTTTTCACCCGCCGCGGCGGTCGTACGTGCCGGGCCCGGGCAGCGCGCCATTGGCCTCGCGCAGGCGCCGCGCGGTGACCAGTGAGTACTGCTCGGCGCCATTGCCTAGCGAAACGCCTGGCGAGCGAGGCAGCACGGCCGCGGCGCACAAATCGGGCGAGATGTTGAGCTGCAGCGTGTCGTTGGCGCGCGGCGTGGCCATACCAAAGCGCGAGCTCACGGACGAGCCGAACGGCGCGACGAACTGGTTAAAGAGCCGCTGCCGCGTGTCCTTGGACGGCAGCGGCGGCGACATCGCGCTATCGTCCGCGGTGGGGTCCACCACGATCGACGGCGCGCGCCACGTGCTGCTACTGCCACCGGGCGCCGCGGTTCTCGGGCGCTGCGGAAGTCTGTTGGCTGGGATGAAAGCGATCGAGCCGCGTGCGGACGTCGGCGCGACGCTGCGTCCGAACGCCGACTTGGGCGGCCGCGGCCGCGCGGTCTGGGATCGCGGTGCGGATGAGTGTGGCCGAGTCGGTGCGGCGCAGCGGACGCGCGAGTCGGCTTCATCCTTCTGGTTGGACGACCGTTCGTCACGTGGGCTTGGGCCTTTCGCGGGCGTCGGCTCCTGCTTGATGTGGAACCGCGGCGCCGTGCCGAAGCCGTGCGGTTTGGAGGGCGAGAGCTGGCGCTCGAGCCACGCGTCAAAGCCCCGCACGGCCTCGGCCGCGCGTCGATTCTTGCTAACGTGTCCTGTCTGAGCGCTTTCCGCATCCTCGTCGTCATCATGCGCGCGAAAGTGGTCCAGCAGCTGCGCGCGCAGCTCGGGCGACATGGCCGCGAGGCTGCTGCGGCGCACCGAGCCAGCGCCTGGCGGTGGCGCCACGCCGCGGCCGCGACGGTCTCTCCTTCGCGAGCTGTGGGCCGGGTCGTGGTCTCCGTTGCCGCCGATGTCTCGATCACTGTCATCGTCGTCGTTTTCCGGTTCCGCGGCCCGCGGCCGGATGCTCACGTGGTACTCGGCCATGTACCGGTAGAACGCGGCCTCGCGCGAGGGCACGTCCTTGGGCTGCAGCGGCTCAGCGAGCGAGAGCTGCCAGCGCACATTGTCGTCGAGCCCGCACACGAGCGTGGACTGCTTGCGCAGCAGCTGCCGCGGCGTGAGGCCGCGCGCGGGCCGTGGCGGCGAGGAGGCCGACGTGCCCGGGGCAAGGCCCACCGCGCCGGCCGAGGAGACGTCGCCGACGTCCAGCGGGCCGAGTGCGTTCGCGGGCTGCTTGGTGCGGAACAGCAGCGCCGAGAAGCGGTCGCTCGCGGCCACGTGCGTGAGCGCAACGCGCGACAGGCTCGCTCTGGACGCGCCCGGCACGCGGTCCCGCACGCGCGACGCGGGCTTCTTGGGCTCGCAGATCTCCATGCAGCGCAGTTGCCGCGGCGGCGTAACAAGCGGCGCCTGTGGCGTGGGCTCTTCTTGCTCGGAATGCTCGGGCTGTGCATCCGCCGCGAGCCCGAGCTGGCCCCCGGCGTTGTCGCCCCAGACGAAGAGCCGGGCCTGGTCATCGAGCGCCAGCGACGCGTTGTCGTGGGCCAGCACCGCGCGCACGACCACGCGCGTGTCGGGCATGAGCAGCGCACTACCGGAGGTGCCCGTGGAGAACGATGCTGACGCGGACGAGACGCCGGACGCGAGCTGCGCCTCGATCTGCGCCTGCTGGGCCGCCGCCGGGTCCACAGCGAGCGCCACGAGCTGCGGCTGCGATGAGTGGGCCGCGCCGCCGCCGAGCTGGCCTTCGGCGCCGCGGCCCCACGCGTACACGACGCCGGCGCGCGACACGGCGACCGTGTGCTTGGCGCCGCACGCGGCCGCGGCGATCGCGTTGCCGCGGAAGAACGCCACGTCGCGGGGCACCCACTCGCTCTCGAGCGCGCCGTGGCCCAGCTGCCCGTCGGCGCCGAGCCCCCACGTGAAGAGCTCGCCCGCCGAGGACACCGCGGCGTTGTGGCTCGCGCCGGCGTGGACGCTCGCGAACGTCGGCGGCGAGAACGCCGCTGCCGCCGCCGACGATCCGCACCGGAACTGCGTGAGCAGCGCGCCCACGTGGCGGTCGCGCTCCGAGCCGAGCCCGAGCCGGCCGTTCGTGCCGTCGCCGAACGTGATGATTTGGTTCCTGGTTGGCCGCTTGTGGTGGTGGCTCGGGGCGCCGCTGCCAGCGCCACTACTGCTCCCACCAGTCACGGGCTTGGCGCCGAGCAGCAGCGTGTGGCGCTCGCCGCAGCTAATGTCCACGAACGCGACCTCGTCATCTTCGCCCTGCGATGGCACAGATGCTGCCGCCGCTGTCGCTGCCGTGGCACTCCAGACCGAGCCCGGAATCGACGCGCCCGGCTCGCGCGTGAGCTGCGTGGCCGCGGCCTCGAGATCGCGCCAGTGCATCCGCACGGCCACGGGCGTTGCCTGCGCGGCCTCGCTGCCCGTGCCCAGGCGGCCGTACGAGCCGCAACCAAACATAAACAGCGCGCCGCCCTCGAGGAGGAAGCCGCCGTGGCTCGCGCCGCACGAGACGCGCACGATGCGCCGGTCCGTAGGGAAGCGCACGGGTGCCGGGTGCGCGACCGCGCGCGTGTGGCCCTGCGCGAGCTGGCCGTACGTGTTGCCGCCGAACGAGTACGCGCGGCCGGCGTCGGTCACGAGGCAGAGCCAGTCGGCGCCGCAGCTCACTTGGCGCACATTGCTGTCGAGCTGCAGCGCGATCTCCTTGACGCGCGCGCCCGCTGCAAAGTGCTGCAGCGCGCCGAGCAACAGCAGCGTGTAGGTGGCCGGCTCGTGGGCCGGAGGCGCGTTTGTGGCAGTGCCAATGGCAGTGGTGTAGCTCGGCCGGCGCGCCGTGGCAGCCGCGCCACGCGCGGCCGTGGGCGTGTCGGCGGCCGCACCAGAAGACGGCGCATGCGATTCCATCGAGCGCGGCCATAGAGGTGCGGTCCGGAGTGGACGCCGAACGCACCGACGAGCGAGACGCTCGTGCCATCCCGCCAAGAGATAGAAAGAGAGAGAAGAGACAGGGTATTTTGGGCTCATCCGGATTTAGGAGAGAAAATGTAGCCATGTGGCTGACGAGATCGGATACCTTCGCGTCACCTGACGGATGCTTATTGTCGCTAAAACAATACATTTGAGGAGCTCTTTCGTCCCTGGGATCAAAGCGGCACTTCCACCCCGACAGACACCACTCGACGCGACCGCTGCCCCCGCGATGATCATTCGAGCCGCGCAAAGCAGCGACGACGACAGCGACGGCGCCGCGCCGTTGGCGCCGCCGCCTTCGCTCTCGGACGCCGGCACGTCTGGCCTCTCGGCCTCGAGCGCCGTCAAGCTCGCGTGGCTCGGCGCGTCGCTCGCGCTCGTGGCGCTGCTGCTGCTCGACCTCGCGGCGCTGCTGAACCAGTTTCTGCCCGCCAGCGAGCCCGCGAGCGACGCGCCGGATCCCTTCACAGTCGTCTCGTGGGCGCTGCTGCTGTGGCGTCGACAATCCGTGGGGACAGTGCAGTCGGCGACCGTGCTCAACAACTTGGTGGGCCAGATCTTCGTGGCCGCGTGGATCTTCAGCCGCGAGACCGCACTCGCCGCGCAGCGCCAACGCTCGTCGACGCGAACACGAAGCGGCTCTTTGGCTGTGCCTGCCTGTATATCGCGGCGCCTCCCATGGGTTCTCGTCGCCGCCGTGATGTGCGTGGGCCACGTCGCGTCCTGCGCGTACATCCTGTTCGCGCTGTTCGAGAGCCACGGCGCCGGCGGCGCCAGAGGCAGTGGCAGCGCACGCACCAAGTTCTGGCTCGGCCGCTCCAGCCTCGGAAGCCGCACAGCGCCGCGAGTGTGAGCATAAACGACGAACTGAGCCGGTCAGTGCGCAGCCGTCGCCGCTGCCAGCGCCGCGGTCGCGCCCGCGTTGCTCGCGCCTTCGACGTCGAAGATCTGGTCGAGGATGTCCTTGATCGAGTTGAGCTGCATGGCCTCGGCCTTCTTCCACTGCTTGTAGTTTTGGTGGGCCTGGTCCAGGATCTGCTTGAACTCGGCGCGGAAGATCACCTCGGCCACGACCTCGAAGAACGGCAGGATGATAAACTCGAAAAACCCGACTTGGTTCTTGGCGCTGTTCTCCTGGTTGCGGTTCATGAACGGCGAGATGTCCATGCCCAGCATCTGCTCCTCGTCGCCCTGCAGGAAAAATTCCTCGATGATGAGGTCGGACCACCGCGCGTGGAGCTTGGTGGCCTTGGACGAGTGGCCCAGGTCCGCGCACTTGATCACGATCTTCATGACCATCATGGGCGAGTGCGTCACTTCCGAGGTCTCCTGCGAGATGAGCGCCGTCTTGAGGCTGCCCACGAGCTGCAAGTGGACGCTGAGGTCGGTCGAGAGCACCATTTCGATAATGGCCTTGCGCACGTCCGAGAACTGCGCCGGCGCCATGCCGCTAAAGATGTTGAGCATGGGGTCTCGGGTCATGAAGAACGCCTCGGCCAAGTGCATGCGTTCGAGCACGGACGAGTCGCTGTACTCGATCGTGAGGTCGCTGCCGCTCTTGACCATAAAGTTGTTTGTCTTGCCCGGGTGCCGGAAGTCGTGGATCGCCGCCGCGATCGTCGCGGCGAAGATCTCCTGGTACGTGAGCAGGTCCTGGATGTAGCCGTTGTCCAGCACCGAGATCAGATACTCGACCGAGCTCACGACGTCCGCGGCGTGGCAGTTGTTGTGCTGCAAGCGGTATACGACGATGAGATCTCTCTGCAAGGGCAAGAACACATAATAAAACACTACACGTACATAGGGGTTGCGGTGGTAGCCGAGATCGAGAAAGTGCAGGAAGTTGGCGAGCAGGTTCTTGTCCACCGTGCAGAGCTCGAATAGGTTGTGCTGCTCAAAGACGATGTACGTGATGAACGTGATCGGCCGGTTGTTTGAGATCTCGGCCACGCTGCGACATACACACCATAAGCGTACCCATCAGCCCCACATTCGTTCTCTCTCGCTTAGTAAAAGTAAACACGTACGCATAAGTATCGACGCTCCAGCCGTCCCGGTCCATCATGACCGCAACGGCGTTGAGCCCCTCCTCCGTGGGCAGCGACACGTCGGGGTGCAGTCGCGCCTCCACGTATCGCTCGGGCACTTTGTCCGCCATCACAAGGGGCGCGGGCGTCGCGGCGGCGCTGGGCGCGTTTACGTTCATGGCGCCGTTGCCGTGGCTGACAAAGCTCGCGGACGCGCGGCGGTTGCGCGTGTACGACTTGTTGGCGAGCACGGTCGCGGCCCAGCTCTTGGTGTCGCCGTCGAGGTCGCCCTCTTTCTTCTGCTTGAGCTGCTCGTGGATGTCGGGCGCGAAGAGGTTCTGTCCCTTCTTCGAGAGCAGCATGACGATGCCGTCGAGGTTCTCGCGCAGCTCGGGCGAGAGCGAGGCCGTGCGCTGGAGGTTCTTGAGGTCCGTGAGCACCTTGGTCATGGGCGAATCAAAGTCCAGCGGGCCCGCGGACGCGTGCGAGCGCTCCTCGAGCATCTTCTTGAGCGACTTGTTCTCGTTGATGATGATCTCGCGCTGCATCTGCGACGCGCGCGCGCGGTCCTCCACGGTCTTGGCGTGGAGAAAGTTGAGCCGCAAGAAGCGGTCCGTTTGCCGCACGCGGAAGACCGTGACGGCCGTGATGCCCACGAGGCAGAAGATGAGCGAGAACTTGTTGAGAATGTAGAACACGGAGCTCGTCTGCGGGTACATGAACGACACCAGCAGCGTGTATGCGACGTTGACCGAGAAGGCCGCGACGACGTAGTGGAACGGGTCGAGCTTGAACATGGGCGCGACCACGAGCACGATGACGGGGCGCAGCAGGCTGATATTGAGGTGTGAGATGGGCAGCACCACGGTCTCAAGGTACTCCATGAGCGCGGCGCGGCCCGTGCCCGTGAAGTTCTCAAAGTTCCACCACTCGGTGTGGCCGCCGAGCGTGATCACGCGCGCCGTGGCGTTGGCCGCGCGCGCGTCGAGCGAGATCTCGTCCAGCAGGTTGTCCACGTCCTTCATGAGGAACTGGCGGTAGTCTTTGACGCTCGAGACGGCGCCGCCGAGCATGAGCACGGCGGCAAAGCACATGACGATCGCGCAGAGCAGCGGCTGCTCGTAGCCGCGGAAGCGCTGCGTGCGCGTGCAGAGCACGAGCACGGGCACGGGCACGAACACGAGGCTCGAGACCATGAGGTGGAGCCGCGCGACGAACGCCTCTTCGTCGTCGCTCGCGAACACGGCGTACGCATGCTGCACCGAGACGATGATCCAGACGAGCCACGCGACCATGCTGGCGTAACACGCCGGGTTGATCGCCGTCTCGGTGTAGTACGCGGCGTACTCGAGTTCGACCGCGGGCGCGAGGCAGAAGGCGTTCGTGAAGTAGTGGAAGCCGTACGCCTCCTCCATGTGGCGCTGCAGCTTGTGCGACTCGTACCGGTCGGCCGCGGACCGCGGGAAGATGAGCGACGCGAGCGGCACGCCGAGCGACGAGCGGCGGCCGCTCTGCTGCCGCAGGTGGCCCGAGCCCAGCTCCAGGCGGCGCGACGACGGCGCCGTCAGCATGGCCGCTTCAGATGCTCAGGGCACGGAATGGGCGGGCCGCCGCTGCCCGACACGTCCACGCGCGCGGCCGTTGTGGCCGGCCGTGTGCGCCGTTTCGCGTCGTCGCATGGAACATGTTCGGAGCTCTTGGTAGTGACATTACCTCTTTATAGTGGCACTGGAATGTCAACTGGTTCCAGAAATGGGAGCAAACTTCCAGGTTGCCGAACCTAGGTGATGTTGAACTGGCGAACGAAACGGGCGTTCGAAAAAACCGGTATTCCGAACGGTTTTGCCAACAGTATCCTGAGACACCCATGGTGACCGAAACGCGGAAAAAGGGGGGAGGAACAGGAACCAAAACCAACTGGACCGGGCAACATCCAGCTCCGCTCCGCCGCCGCGATCTCCGCTCCGCGCTCCTCCTCCTCCTCCTCCTCCTCTATTCTCCTCCACCATGGACGCCGCCGCCGACTGCAAGACGCTCTGGATGGGCGACATCCAGCCGCACTGGGACGAAGCGTTCGTCGGCGCGCTCTTCGCGAGTTGCAGTACGTTTTCTTTTTTTTTTGTTTTTGTTCTCCATGCGCGATGGGAACACTCAATGTCTGCGTGGGTTGCTGTAGACGAGCAGCCCGTGGTGAAGCTCATCCGCGACAAGATCACCGGCTACCCGTCGGGCTACGGCTTCCTGGAGTTCCAGACCACGCATGGCGCGCAGTTTGTGCTCGAGAACTTTAACGGCCAGATCGTCCGTACGTTGGGAGAGCATAGAACATAGAAGGCGATTGGGATGGGGATTATTTTCTAACGTGAGTTTCTATGTGAATGCGCAGCCAACACGGTGCACCGCTTCCGCATGAACTGGGGCGCCGGCGGGCGCCGCATCGAGTCGGCCGAGGACCACTCGATCTTCGTCGGTGACCTCGCGCCCGACGTCACGGACGAGCTGCTGATGAGCACGTTTGCCACGCGCTTTGCGAGTGTGCGCAACGCCAAGGTGCGTCCTGTCTTGGTATCCAGATTGCTCTGCGTGGTCGGAAGAACTGATCCGAAGGGGAACGGAATTGTGATATTCAGGTCGTGACGGACCCGATGACTCGCATGTCCAAGGGCTTTGGCTTTGTGCGCTTTGGCAGCAAGGAAGAGGCCGATCAGGCGCTGCAGACCATGAGCGGCGTATACTGCTCGTCGCGCCCGATGCGCGTGAGCGTGGCGACCGAGCGCAACTCGACGCGCAACCGCGGCGACTTTGGGGGCGCCATGGTCGGCGGCTTTGGCGGCGCGGACCAGGGCGAGGCCGCGAACACGACCGTGTTTGTCGGCGGGCTGGACGCCTCGACCGCCGAGGACGAGCTGCGCTCGCGCTTTGCGCCGTTTGGCGATGTACGTTGTTGACTATCACCTTGCTTGGCGGATTGGTGTGCGTCTATACTGATCCATTTGATCACTCTATGTCATAGATTACGTCGGTGAAGATCCCGCCGGGACGCGGCTGCGGCTTTGTGCACTATGCCGTGAAGGAGGCGGCCGAGATGGCGATCAACCAGATGAACGGCGCGCAGATTGGCAGCTCGAAGATCCGCTGCGCGTGGGGCCGCTCGGCGGCCGTGCGCGCCGCGTCGGTGGGTGGCGCTGCCGGAGGCTACTACCAGCAGCAGTACGGCGGCCAGTACGCGCAACAGGGCTACCAGGGCTACTACGGAGCGTACAACAGCAACTACTACCCGCAGTACGCCCAGGGCGGCTACGCTGCGTATGGCGCCGCCGGGTACAACGCCGCGGGCTACGATCAGCAAGCCGCCGGCCAGCAGGCTCACCAGGGCAACAGTGCCCAGCAGGGCTACTACGGTGCCGCGGCGCAGGGCCACGGACACAGCCACGGAAACGGTCACGGCAACCGCCGTCACTTCCAGGAACAGCGAGACTTCACGCGCCCGGACGACGTCGAAGGCATGAACCGCCGCTACGCGTCGCAGCGCGCATACCAGGTACGCAGCGAAGCTATCAGTTTGGTCCGTGGCCATGGAACTGACTGTGATGATCGTCGTGATCCGTAGCACATGGCACCGGTGGCGAACGCGTCGTACACGCCCATGTCGTCGGACGTCGCGAGCGGCACGGCAATGGCGACACAGTAAGTGACTGGCCGACGACCACCACCAAGCAATCCCACCCCGGAGGCGAGCAAGGGAGGGAGCTACAGTACAGGCGTCGGTCCGAGCGACAGGCGTTTGGATTTTTGCTGGTTCCCGATTTTGGTGACCTGCCGATTTTGGTGACTTGTCGAGCCGAGGTGACGCGTGCTTTTCATTTTGCCGCGCGCGCCTTGCTGTTACTGTGTGGTGCGGATCGATATCAGCGAGCGAGAGAGAAAGAGAGAGAGACACACACAGAAACAGATTTTGAGGAGCGGGCACGAAACGTTGGCGTGGTTTGAGCTAATAATTATTGCGAGAGAGAAAGAACGACACCCACTCGCCCCCAGTGTGCTCCTTATCTCCCGTTGTCCACATGTTACTAATCTCCTTTACGACGTCGCCATCACGACGTCGCTCATGCCGCTTTCTTCTTCTGTTGCGTGGACGGCCGAGTGGCTGGTCGCTTGCCGCTGGGCCTCGTCGAGGCTCACGAGCAGCGCGCGGCAGTCGCGGAGCGCCGCGCGGATGTGCTTGAGCTGCTCCTTCTTGGTCTGCAGCTGCGCCGCCAGCGTCTCCTGGTGGAGCAGCAGCTCCGCGTGGTTGCTCTCGAGCCGCTCGATCTCGGCGCCGGCGTCCATGTCGCGTGTCCACCTCTGCCGTTCCAGGCAGTGGAGAGCTGCTGACAAAAAAGCGAACAGCTCCAAACATGCCAGATCGGTTCGTATCCGATACGAACTGATTTGACAAGTTGAAGCTACCTAAAAACGGTGACAGGGACCGCATTTTTGTCCGCGACCAGGTCCTGGGGGCGGCGGTGTGCGGGCCCATGCGCTCACCAGGACGCGGCAGTTGTAGAGCCAACACCACCGCGTGAGACGCTGCGTTGGCCGAGCCCAACCGCGGCTCCGGGACAAACGGGCCGCCTCGGCCCACGGCAGCGCACAAGCCAACTCGCTCCGTCCAGGACACCTCTCTCTGCCTCTTCATCCCCTGCCGTATCACTTCTTCGGCGTCCCCATGGCGTCGAACACACGCGCGAGCTCGAGCGCGAGCATGACGTCGAAGGGCGCGTTCGTGTTCCCGAACCTGCCGTACATGTACAACGCGCTGGAGCCGTTCATCGACGCGCAGACCATGACGCTGCACCACACCAAGCACCACCAGGTGTACGTGCACAAGCTCAACGAGTTTATCGAGACCGAGCAGCACGGCGAGCTGCGCGGCAAGGACATCGTCGAGGTCATGCGCGGCGCCAAGGCCGAGGGCATCCGCAACAACGGCGGCGGCCACTACAACCACTCGCTCTTCTGGACGTGGCTCGCGACGCCCGGCACGGCCAGCACGGCGCCCTACGGCCGCCTCCAGGCGCGTATCGACGAAGACTTTGGCTCGCTCGACGAGATGAAGCTGCAGTTCAACGCCGCGGCCGCGACGCGCTTCGGCTCGGGGTGGGCCTGGCTCGGCGTCCACGTGGACGGCAAGCTCGGGATCACCTCGACGCCCAACCAAGACAACCCGCTCATGCCGCACGTGGACGAGCCCATGATCCCGATCCTCGGGCTGGATGTGTGGGAGCACGCGTACTTTCTCAAGTACCAGAACCGCCGCCCCGAGTACATCCGCGCGTTCTGGAACTGCGTGAACTGGGACCAGGTCGTGCACTGCTACGACGACTTTGCGTCCCAGCAGAAGCCCGTGCCGCTCGAGATGGAGGACCTCCCGGCGCCGTGAGGGCCCCCAGATCCGAACGACCGACGGTCGACGACAAGTGACTGGCTGGCTGGCTGCCTCGGTCGTTGTTTTGTTTTCTTTTGTTCGCATTTGCTCTGTAATCTGCCTTGAGGACGACAGCCACGTTCCAAGCGCCCTCGACGCACTCACGATCAACTTTGAAAAACACACGTTTCCTTCCATTTGCCACTCGTTCTCTCATCCGCGTGGAATGTGCGCTTGAAGCGAAGGGGGAGACCTCGCGCGGCTGCGTCGCTGCTCTGGGGCGTAGGCCGTCTGTCGCAGGAGTGCTCGTTCGCTCCACGTACGACAGGGGCCGGCGACCTGGGACGTGACGCGACGCCGATGCTCCTGTGGCGTTGCTTGTGGCGGTTGCAAACGCACCCGCACCCTCGCTACTCCCCATTCCGCCATTGGACTCGCTCGTCGAACCCGACCGCACCTGGCCGCCCCCTTCTTCCTCGTCTTCGTCTTCCTTCCCCATAGGCGCCATGGTGTTCAAGCTGCCGATGCTCAAGTACGAGTACAACGCGCTCGAGCCGTACGTGGACACGCTGACTATGAGCATCCACCACTCGCTCGAGCACGAGGTGTACGTGCAGTACACGAACGAGTACGTGGAGAAGTACCAGCACGGCGAGCTCAAGGGCAAATCGATCGTCGAGGTGGTCCAGCACGCGCGCGCCGAGCAGATCAAGAACAACGCCGGCGGCCACTACAACCACTCGCTCTTCTGGACGCTCATGTGCTCGCCCGGCTCGGCCGCGGCCGGGCCGTCGGGCGCGCTTAAGGCCAAGATCGAGGACGCGTTCGGCTCGGTGGACCGCATGAAGGAGCAGTTTGCGCAGGTCGCGGCCGCGCGCTTCGGCTCGGGCTGGGCCTGGCTCGGCGTCAAACCGGACGGCTCGCTGGCCATCGCGTCCACGATGAACCAGGACAACCCGCTCATGCCGAACGCGCAGGACCCGATGATTCCGATCCTCGGGCTGGACGTCTGGGAGCACGCGTACTACCTCAAGTACCAGAACCGCCGCGCCGAGTACATTGGCGCGTTCTGGAACGTGGCCAACTGGGACCAGGTCGTCGACTACTACGACGAGTTCGCCTCGAAGCAGCAGCCGATCCCGATCCCGGGCAACTAGCGAGGCGGCGACGGTCCTGGCCAACCAAGAGGCCCAGTCCTATGCACGCAACCATCGTGATCGCTCTTTCCATCCCTCTGTCTCTTTCTCTAAATGTTCGAGTGATATATTCTCTTCTTTTCACAACTATGACGCAGCACAACGGCACGAAGCGAGCCGCGTTTTCCATTTGAACGCGTTGATACCCTCTCGCTGGCGCCTGCTTGCTGCTGCTGTTGCTTATACACTGACTTGGTAGGTGGGCGTGGGGTCCGCTGGCTTGGCCGCGGCGAAGCTCTGTAAGTACGAGAGATCGATCATGGCCGGTGGCGCCGCCGCTGCCGGCTGTGGTGGCTGGATGTGCTGCACGGGACTGCTCATCTTGCGGCCGGCGGATCTGGAGCTGGTGCTGGCGGGCCGCTGGCGTGAGTTGGAGGTCGTGGGCGCATCCGCGCGGACGTTCTCCTGCGACGGCTTGCGGTCGAGTCCGCGCGAGTTGCGCGTGCCGCGCAGGCTGCGGCTGCTGCCGGCGCTCTGCTGGCGCTGGAGCGCCGGCGGCTCCGCGGTGCGCTTACCGGCACTCTGGTGACGATGCAGCGCCAGGGGCTCCGCTGACGCCACTGTTGGAGGCGGCGACTGCTGCCGTTGCTGCTGCTGCTGCTGTTGCTTGGCGCTGTTGAGCTGCTTGAGGCGCGTCATTGTGGAGCCCAAGTCGGCGGCTTGGTTCGGGTCGTTGGGCGAGAGCGTGTCGGAGGCCTGGAACGTCTTCTCGTCCACAGAGAGCTGCGAGTACGTGCGCTCGCGGGTCTCGCCCGCCGGGTGCGGCTGGTTGTGTTGGCGGCGGCGGGTGCGCTCGTCGTCGTTGCTGCTATGCTCTTCCGCGCGCTTCTTGTGCTTGCGCTGCCGGCGCTCGCGCTCCAGCGCCTCCTTCTCTTTCTCCTTCTCCTGGCGCTGCGCGGCCACGTAGTCGTGCGCGTCCACGAGCTCAAAGTCGACGCTGTCGTCGTCGCCCGCGTCGTCGAAACTGCACTCGGCGCAGATGCGATTCCGCAGCTGCTTGGTGTCCGTGTCCACGTACGTCATGGTCGCACAGCTCTTGCAGATGAGCTCGTGGCACTTGCGGCACTTGTAGCTGCGCGTCCAGCGCGACACGCGGTCCATGCAGCCTTTGCACACGCGCGGGTCCTTGGCCTCGTCCTCGGACGACGCGTGGCTGCGGCCCGTAAAGTCGCCGATCTGCGAGCCGCCGCCGCTGCTGCCGCCCTCGCGCACGCGGCGCTTGACCTTGAGCACATGGGAAAGCGCCTGCGCGTTCTTCTTGCGGGCCTTGAGCACCGTGCGCGTGATCCAGGACGGGATCCGCTTGCGCACGTCCGCGTGGACGAGCGTGATGAGCTCGAGCACGCCGAACGTCGCGGTCTCGCGCACCACGAGCCCCATGACGAAGAGCTCGGCGCGCAGCGGGCCGCTCGGGTGCTGCGACGGCGGGCACGCGCGGTGCTCGACCGACTTGGTGCACCGCGCCCAGCCGCGGTGGCCCGTCTTCTTGTCCACGAACTCGTCCATGACCTCGAGGTACACGAGGTCGCGGTCGGTCACGAGGCTCGAGATGGAGGCCCAGCGCGAGTAGCGCAGCCCCACGCACCGCATGGGGCTCTCCTTGGTCGGCGACTCGAGCTCATAGAGCCGCTTGGACTCGGCAAAGTCGAGCACGAAGTGGCTGTCGCGCGCCGTGTACAGCTCGGCCACCTCCTCGAGCGTGCCCGAGATGGTCGTGGTCGTGCACATCATGACGGTGCCCGTGGTCTTGCCGCTCACGCCGCCTAAGGCGGTCGCGTGCGCGTCGCTGCCGCTGCGGGCGATGCGGATGGCCTTGAAGAGCTGCTCGTACGCCTCGTACGCCTCCTGGACCAGCACGTGGCGCTCGGCGCGGCTCAGCGCCGGCAATGGGTCCAGGTACGGCGGCGCGTGGCTGCGTGACATGGCGCCGCTCTCTGGATCTGGTGTCTGGAATCTGGATTTAATCCGGAGCGCCGATGCGATCGTCCGGAACG
>JAADWV010000668.1:0-17736 GCA_023336295.1 Pythium folliculosum | reverse complement strand
TCGTCAGGGGTGAACAGTACCTGGCGTACGAGCTTGGAGAGACACGGGACATCGGTTCGCTTGCAGTTGGTGGATGGTGAGATGGCTTGGGTTCTACTTGGAGAATGACAACGGTTTGATGCTCGGGAGTCAAACCAGGGGCGTTGGAGCTCATGGCAGCGCTTTGCATGAGAGCCAACCGATGGGGTGCGAAGCTGGCACACCAGAGCACGCAAGCGACAGAAGCACGCGCCACCAGTCATCGCTGCAAACCCGCAAACTCGATACAGGGGTCCTACAAACTATTGGTCTCTATTGAGAAGGATAGTTCAATAGATTATTGCAATAATATTATTGCCAATTACGGCTATTGTTATGGAAAATTACCAAACCCTGACGTCCGCGCCGAAAGCGAGCAGCTTCTTCACAACCTCGAACTTGCCGTCGTGACACGCCATCGTCAGCGCACATTGGCCGCCACTGTTGGTAACGTGCGTGTGCGCACCGGCACGCAGCAGCGTCTCGACGACAGCGGCGTGACCCCGCTCGGTCGCGTACAGCAGCGGAGTGTACGGATGGATGCGGTTCTCGCGGTTGACGTCGGCACCCGCCGCCAGCAGCTTATCCACGACGTCGACATGGCCGTTCACGGACGCGAACATGAGCGCGGTCTTGCCGCGTTCGTCAGTCTCGTCGACTGGGACGCCCATCGCGAGCAGCGCGTCGATGGCTGTTGTGTGACCACAGTACGCGGCGGCTTGGAGTTTGGTGCGGCACAGCCACGGCTCCGGTGGTGGTGGTCGCATTGTATGGGAGGTTTCTGGAGATTGCTTGGTCTCCTTCGCGCGCTGGTTTGTGAGTGAGCCGAGTGGGCCTGAGAGTCGTGCCACACACTTTTCCCAGAGACTTACCAATGTCAGATTAGAACCAGCTGGAGAACCATCCATCAATCCTGCGCAGGAGCTTTTGAAACCGAATCAATTGTTATGATCTGCGGAGAAACCAGTTACAAAAGTGTACACAAGGACCACCGGCGCCGCCCCCCTGGCGAATTAGGGCGACCGCCTCTTTACGGTCCAGTCGCTGGGCACAGACTAACGGTGTCTCGCCGTCGCGACCCGGCGCCTCCGTATCGGCGCCAGCGTCAAGCACGATCCCCACAATCTCCGTGTAGTTGCATTGAAGTGCCGCGAGCAATGGCGTGTCGGCTTCGCCGCCGTGGTGGTTCACATCGGCGCCCGCATTGATCAGCAACTCCACGGTGAGCGCGCGCCCGCACCGCACAGCTTCTTCCAAAGGCTGTGGATTGCTGAGATGCCCGTCTGCTCCTGCCTCCAACAGGCAGCGCACTGCTAGCGGATCGCGGTTGCTTGCCGCAGCCAACAGAGCGTTGCCCCTGTGCACCTCCGCCCCGGCGGCCAGGAGCACGTTAATGAGATCGCGGATGCTGCAGCCGCTACCATACGATACTGCCAATTCCAGTGCCGAGCGGCCCATTTCAGAAGTGTGGCGAATATCCGCACCGGCAGCCAAGAGCATCGCGACAACATCGAAGGATCCCGACTCTGAGGCGCGCATGAGAGCCGTGCAGTTACACGGGTCTGCTGCATCGACGACTGCTCCTTCCGCGAGCAGGATCTCCATGATCTCCGTGGAGTCGCACTTTGCTGCGTAGATGAGCGGAGTGAAGCCATCATACTCGTCGCCAATCTCGCTCTGCACATGCTGATTCACATCCGCACCGAAAGCGATCGCCGGGACAACTCCGACACGATGTCCAGGTGGCCGTACATCGCGGCAACCTCGATTGGCAGCAAGCCTTCGTTGTCCGCAGCCTGAAAGTCAGCGCCTCGCAGCAATAGCAGTGACACGGCTGACAGCTTTCCGTACGCGCAGGCGAGATGGAGAGGCGTTGCGCCGGCGCCGTCTGTTGCGGAGACGCTCGCGCCGCGCTCGATGAGGAGCTCAAGAATGCTCAATCGGCCGAGTTCAGCCGCGAGATGCATCGGCGTTCGCCCGTGCTGGCCCCGCACGTCCAACCACTGGCCGTACAGCCCTCGGATTACCCCTTCGTTGTCGTCGCGTACGGCTTGGAAAACCTCGTCAGGGGACTTGATAAAGCCCACAGCACCCGAATAGCCCTGCAGCAAGGCGACAACCTGCAAGTGGCCGTTCTTGAGCGCACGCCCCTGGGCTGTATCGCCGCCGCGGCTTCTAATATCCTGATTCGCGCCGGCGCCAAGTAAAGCGCGGCACACGGCTTCGTGGCCGCGGCCGGCCGCCACTAGGAGCGCGGTCTCGTCCTCGGGATTCGCGGCGTCCACACTCGCACCAGCCGACAGCAACTTGCGGACGACGTCCACGTGACCGTACGCCGCGGCCTCAATCAGCGGAGTGTCGCCGCCTTCGTTGATACACTCGACGCGCGCACCCCACACGATCAGTCGGTCCACGATCCCGGCATATCCGTTGGATGAGGCCGAGATTAGCGGCGTCGTCCCGTCCTCATTCGCGTCGTTCGCACGCGCGCCCGCAATAAGTAGCCGCTCGACGACGGTTTCGTGGCCGTACATGGCCGCGCCCATCAGTGCTGTCGTCCGCCGCTTGTTCGAGTGGTGCACATCCGCGCCAGCCACAAGCAGGAACTCCACGACCGCTTCATGGCCTGCGGTGGACGCCAGTGTCAATGGTGACTCGCCGTCCTTGTTGGCGGTATTCACGATCGCTCCGGCGGCGAGCAGCTCGTCGACCATCTCATCGTGCCCTCCTTGGGATGCCTTGGCGAGCGCCGTATCCCCGCGCGTATCAACTTCTGTGGGCTTCGCGCCGAACGCGAGCAGCTTATTGACGACCGCGAGATTGCCGTGCGCGGCGGCGGCGACCAGCGCCGAGTCGCCCACGCGCGCGGTCTGCTTGATCAGCGAGCCGACCAGGCCGAGGTCGCCGTCGGCCGCGGCCTGCAACATTTTCTTCTCCTTCTTGGTGAGCGGGGCGGTCATTGTGTTTGGTGAGCTTCTGGCTTCTTTGTGCGGAAGTTGATTTCCGAAAGTGAGACCGTGGGAGCAAGGGAACAAAAAAAATCAGACCGAGAGGAGCGTCGTGATCCATGTGACGGCGGTCTTGGGTGCAGAACCCCATTTCTGGCCAATCGAGTGCAATCGAGGAGCCTTGACGCGCACCAGCTGCACGAGACGCTGCTCCGTCCGCCTCCGCGTGCTGTGCTGCCCGACGACTCGTTCCCGACCCGCAGAAGTTCAGGATCCGGCGTGATCCGATCGCGTGTGGCGCACGTCGATGACGTCTTCTACTGGCAAAGACAGATCAAGCGATCGCATTTCGACCCGACGCGCTCACCGGCTCGTCCACATGCGAACACCGCATCGCCGAGCGCGCCGCGCTGGCGCCGCCGCGGGCATTTGTATGGCACGTCTCCTCACGATGGCGTGGTTGGGTCTCACTTGCTCCAGTGAGCTCAGCGACAATGGTATATTGCGTTTTTACACTGGTATGCTCGATCAAATGACGTTTGTATTCTAAATAAATGTGGATATACGACTTCTGGATAGTACGAGTGATGGTCCCGACGCACCGGTGAGGGATTCGCGTCTGGAGCTCCTATGCGCTCCGCATGGTCTCCGACGGCGCGCGCCGACGCGCCATTCCCGCCCTTCGCCGCCACCGCCAACGCGTCCGTCGGATCCCCGCGATGGCGTCTCGTGAGGCGCTCGGCGCGCGGATGCTCCAGGCGGCCAAGCAGCAGGATTTTGAAAAGGTCAAGGATCTGGTCCGCGAGGGCGCGCCCGTGAACCACGTCGACGGCGCGGGGTACACGGTGATGATGCACGTCGCGCGCGTCGGGTACCGCGGGATCACCATGTTCCTGCTGGAGAGGGGCGCCGACAGCACGATGAAGAGCCCTGGCGGTGAAAACGCCGCCGTCATTGCCCGGCGCGCCGGCCACGCGCTGCTCGCGTCGGAGCTCGCCGATGCCGTCCGCAACCAGACGAAATCGAAAAGCAAAGTGCTGCTCTTCCAGGTCGAACACGGCAAGCTAGAACAAGTTCGCAAGTACGCGACGCGCGAGACCGTCCAGTATGATGGCGGCAAAGAAGGAGTCGGGCCCGTGCACCTCGCGGCCAAGCGCGGCCGCACCGATGTGATTCAGGTTCTGATGGAGCTCGGCGCGCAAGTGGACGGACCTGACAAGAATGGGTACACGCCTCTCCACTGCGCGTATCTAAGCGGAGTGCCATCGTGTGTGGAATTTTTGTTCGCGCAGTCTGCCACGAACGTGCACATCGAAGACAAACGCGGTCGCAGGGGGGTCTCCAGAAGCAGATCCAGGACAGTAAGAAGCTGATGGCGAAGTTGAAGCGGAGTGTGAACCACATCGCCAAGGATGTGAGCCAGTTCGCGTCTCAGCCACAGCGAAGAGAACATCCAGAAAGTCGCATCCAGCCTCTAGAGCTTCAACGAAGCGTACGTTGACCGGCTCCAACAAGAAGAGAGAAACAAGAAGATCAAGTGCGTCCGTGGAATCGTCGCCTCGGTCGCTGGGTTCGTGTTTGCACCGGTGCTGAAGGAGGTCGCGGACGCCGTCGTGGACTTTGTGGACCCAATCGACATCGTCGAGAAGGTGTACGGCGAGCACGACATTGCTCGTTTCTTGTCAGAGGGTTCAGAGAAGATGCTGCCCAAGGTGATCCAGGAGCAGTTGGAGAAGTATGCGATCCCGCAGGATGAGTTCGAGACGCTGTTGCGCGAGGAGATCGTGCTGCAGCATCCGGAGTACGTGTCGGAGTACGAGAAGCGTGCTTTGTCTGTGGATGTGGACGGTGGTCAGTCGGACGTGGCTCGCTCGGTAGAGCCGGTGCTAGATACTTTAGCTTTTAAGCTTTTTCAGTGAGATCTATTGGAGTGCGTTTAACGATTCCTATAGCCGAGGGTTCTTTCTCAGTTTAATCCCGCGCGTCGCGCAGGAGATGGCGCGTGAGCCATTCTTGAAAATCCGACGACAGGAATGCGTCGATCGCCTCCGTGCGGGGGCGCCCACTCGGGTGGGAGACCTGCATGCTGGTACCCGTGTCCATGGCGACGTTGGCCGCCTTGTCCGCCATCTTGTTGAAGGCGCGCAGATGATGGTGCCATTCTTGGACCTGCACCACGTCGGCCAGGCACCTCGCCTCCCCGTTGAGGGGCCGGAGCTTCTTGTGCTTGGGCGGGCGGTAGGTCCGTAATTGGCGCAGAATGAGGGCGCTATCCCCCACCACCTCCGGGCAAAGCCCCCTGACCGCCGCCTCACGTAGCCCGGCGATGGCGCCAAGGTATTCCGCTTGGTTATTGGTCATGTTGGTTTGCTGGTACGCCATGCAGGCGCTCCACGCGACCCGGGGGGCCGTGGCGTCCTCGTTCATTGTGACCAGCACCGCGCCGGCCCCACCCGGGCCTGGATTGCCGCGCGACCCGCCATCGAAAAAGAGGACTGACCGGCGTCCATCGGCGCTATGCGATGTCGCGCACCTCGTCACCGCGTCTTCGTCAAAGCAGTTCGCCAGCTCCCGGAGCAGCTGCCTGCGCGGGTCACGTAGCCGACGGTCACGTGGAGCCGGTGTTAGATACGGAGGAGGCAGCATTGATGAAGCTGGTGGGCGAGTTGCAGTTGGCGTTGGCTGCCGTGGTGGCGTCGTTGAGTGAGAAAAGCTCGAGGGACGTGAGGAAGACATCATCGCCGGCGTTGGTGGCGCCTCCAGTACTGACGGTGTCGATGCAGTCCGGCGCTACCGTCGGTATTGAGGTGTTCGGCGTCTACAGTCCTCCGCGTAGCCCGTCGAATCCCAAGCCTGCAACTGCTACGATGCCTACGTAGTCAAGATGGCTATCAGCACACTCCAGCGTCCCTAGGGACAGCACCAATCCCAACATCGTCAGCCGTCGACTCGAAGACGAGCGTCGCCACTCTGGACCACCCTCTTTTAATCGCAGTGGATGCGAATGTTTGCTTTGTCGACAAACCAGAGCAGTTCCACTACCACATGGCTGTTTCACGAGAGCGGAGGTGGCCTGAGCCACTTTTTGGAGCTCGTGGAGATGATCGATCCGAGCGCGTGTAATCCAAGTGCCACCATGGCGATGGAGCTGTGTACCGAGAGCAAGTCCAGGCAGACGCTGTGTGCTGCCAAGTACGCCTACCGACCCGGCTACGAGGACGTGGGCGATTTGCTGGCTTCTCGGTTGTAGAATCCGGTCTACTTTGATAAGCACGTGCGAGTTCGGTCGAGCTGCTGGAAGATGCCGAGAATTATTCGTTCATCTACGCGGTGAATGAAAACCAGGGTGATGTGGAAGCGTTCGAACACTTCTTGCAGCTCGTGGATGAGACAGAGCATCCTCTGAGCGCTTGTATCCAAGTGGAGTAAGTTGATGGGATGACGCAGTCGGTCAAGTGGACTGCCGTCGAGTATGTGTGTCATTTCGGGTACCGGGTAATGTGGAAGACGTGAAATGGCTGCTGAAGGAGGTGTACAAGGGCAACATGTCGATGAAGGCAAAGTCTCAAATGCTGAAGGTGGTTCGCGAGCGAAGTGCGGTGCTGGGCACAAACAGAAGCTCTACATCCAATGCCTAAGGGAATCAAGCAATAGGAGCATTATCTAGGATGTCGGTATGGATATAGGGAGCTATCCAAGAGTTCGTGTTGTAACGATTATCAGCCGTCTAGAACTTCACTACCCAGTGTTGAAGTGCAAAATGAACGGTGCAACGGCTCGTAGATTCTCCCACGCGAATTGTACCGGTCGATCGGACACAGGTCTCACCACTGTGTTGCGCTGTCTACGCTCCTGGCGGTACGACTGCCTGCGTCGGCCTTGGTGGGCGGTAAGCGCGCGAGAAGAGAAGCTCTGATCGTTCCTCGGGCTCTGTAGCGTCGTCGTAAAGACAGCCGTTGTCCTTACGGACCACAAACGCACCAGGCGTGTGCTCGCTGGGAGGGTGGGTGCAGAGTACCCAGTGTTTGTAACGATACGAGTCCCGGTATAACGAAAAGCGCACTCGAGCCTCCGACAGCTCGAGACGGTTCCCGTCGCCGAGACCGACCCAAAGCGCCGAGCTTGGATCGGATCCGGCCACCTCGTGCGCGTCAGGCTCTCGCTGGACAACGGAAAGGTAGAAGCCTTCGTTCTCTGGGTGGAGGAGGAACGCTGCTCCGAACTCGCCACCGATGTTGTTCTCGCTGGAAGCAGCGGATTTATGGTCAGTCAACGCCATAGCCGTTGTGCCGAAGGCATGGCCGACGTGGAGAACACCTCGACTGCCCAGCAAGCTGACAATCGGGTCGCCAAGGAGTTGGTTGAGTAGATCCGAAACTGGGTTGGTTACCCACGCTGACTTCAGCGATTGTGCTGGCACGAGGAGCGTGAGCTCCAAATCCTTCGTAACGGTAGGGAGTCTACGATCAACTAGCTCATTGCTAGCGATTCCACGCCCTGTCCACATGGCACTCCGTCGGACTGAAAGCCGAATGTTGGTGCCATGACTGACTTCCCCGGCGACTTGAACGCGATAGCATGTTGTTGAACCGGTCACACTAGTTGCTCCCTCCGATGAATTAGTGCGAGTAGATTCCACGGAGCCGCCAATACTAGCGTTGAGTCCTCCGCCAGAGTCACCCATAAGTGCGAGCTGGACACGTGTTGGGCGCTCTGCGCGTTCGATTGCTGGAGTGAAAACCCCAGATCGGTTTCGGACGCGTGTATTGCGTACGTGTTGGTCGTGTTGGCGGTGCGCAATGTCGTGTATGCTTGATTTTAAACCGGAGCAAATTGTCGGATCCCTTTACGTCATCTGTCTTTCGAGAGGTGACTGAGCCCCAGCGCAACTCGACGAAGCGGAAGATTGCACGGGCCGCCTCCTTGTCCGCCGTCTTTAGCCGACTCATGAATACGCACACGTGATCGCCGAAGGCCATGTGCTGGTTTTCCAGCTCGTTGGCCACGTAATCACGGAAGTCGGCACCATCCACGCTGACAATTAGCGCCTCGCCCGGGATGTTACTGCTGAACTTCACACGCTTCGACGCGTTCCAGCTCACAATGAACCTTCGCAGCAAGTCCAGGTCTAGCTCCACCTTACGGCGCGTAAACAAACGCGTTTCGAAGTCGTCAGGAAAGGCGCTCCGAAGCGCATCGTCGACACATCGAAGTTTTTCTTCACGTAATCGAGTGCACACGCTTTCAACCTCATCCTGCGGTGAGGTTGACTTTTTGTTTAGGCTGCTGACAGCCTCTGGCACGAACTGGTTCAGCACGGTCGAGATGGTCGTCCTGACGTCAAGCGGTAGGTTTGTGTCGTCAGAGCAACCGAGACGTTCAGCTGGGACGACACTCTCGACTTGACGCCCAGCGGTGCAGCTCGAGCACGAGCAGATCGCCCGTGCTCGTGCATGCAGGTCACGAAGGTGAGCGAGCGCGTGCGCCCGGGCTTCTTCACGCTCACGCTGAACGCGCGCTTCCTCACGTTCCTGGTGCGCGCGGGCTTCGTCGAGCGCACGCTGAGCGCGCATCGCCGGGGTCTCGAAGTCGTCGCGGAAGATGAACCCCTGCGCGTCCACCATTGCCCCCGAGCGGCCACACCAGCCCACCACGAACCCTCGGCCGACGTCCAGCTCACCGCGCGTGCTGCCCGTCTCGATCGCGCCAACGTGGAACCGCTGTCCACTGGAGGTGTCGATCTCCAGCCGCGTCACGAGTTTGGCTCGACGGTAGGAGGAGTGCCAGCTCCACGGACCGGACCATATCACGAGGCGTGTGATACACTCATTCTCTCCGAGCTCAAGCGTCGTGCGAATGTCTTCCCTGCTGCCGGCGCCGCCACCGTGTTCCCAGCGCGAGCCGTCCGCGAAGTGCGCGACGACGTGGCCGATCACGCCGCCCGCGTAGATCCACGCGTCCAGCCGCGTGAGCAAACCGCCAGCGACGTGGCGGAAGCGGCCGCCGCCACGCCCGCCTACGACCGCCCAGCGGAGCCCGTCGGCTTCCTCGCTCTCCACGAACGGCATGAGGGCGATGTCGTCCGGGCCAAGACTGGATATCTTCTTCGAGGCCTCCAAAGTGGATAGCAACTCAGCTGAGAGTCTCAGCCTGAAGCTGATCGGTTTGAAAGGGTGAATCAGGTGAACTTCAAATTGAGAAAAAGCACACCACAACATGTGATTATCATTCGGATGATCCCTTTCGTAAAATATACTCGACTAAAACGAAGACAAACCACTTCAAATTAACCATTCCACACATTTAGGTGCTTGGTATTGTTCTCATGAGACGCAAAAGACACGATAATCACTCGTGTAGACAATGGCAACGTCGTCTCCCTGGACACCCCATCTTCATGGGTGGCTAACGAGTGGGCGCGTGGGCGTCGCCATGGCGGGAGACCCGCGGTCGCCGCCGCAGCTCGCCCCACAAATCCGTAAACGCGACTAACCGTACGACGAGATCCGACAGCCAGACGAACGATGCTGCTGACGCCCGAGGACGCCGGGCCGTGGATGCTCATGACGGCCAAGCAGCACGACATCGCCAAGGTCAAGCACTACCTGCGCTTCGGCGCCAAAGTGGACTTTGCCGACGCGTTCCAGCAGACGGCGCTGATGCACGCCGCGCGCATCGGCAACCGGATGATCGCCTCGTACCTGCTCGCGATCGGCGCCGACGACAGCATGACCAACGCGGACGGCGAGACGGCGCTTGCGATCGCGCGGCGCTACGGCCACACGGCGCTCGCGAAGGAGCTGGAAGAAGCGGAAGCCAAGAGGAAGCAGCGCGCCGTGCTGCTGGATCTGGTGGAGACCGGTCGCCTGGACGAAGTGCGGCGCCACGCGATCAGCGAGACGGTCAACTACAAGAGCAGCGGGGACCGCGCGACGCCGCTGCATCTCGCAGCCAGAGCCGGTCGCGCGGACGTTCTCCTCGCGAACGTGCCGATGCTCGAGTACTCGCTCGAGTTGCTGGTGTTCTTGGGTGCGCGTGTGGATGAAGAGGATGCGAAAGGCCGCACGCCGCTCCACTGGGCGTGCCAGAGTGGACGCGTAGACTGCGTCGAGCACCTCGTGGAGCGAGCAAGCGCGAACTTCCTGGCCGAGTACGTGAGCAATCTCACGCCTCTCTATTACTGCGTCGAACAGGGCGACGTCGCGAGTTGTCGCGTGCTGCTGGACAATGGCGCGACGCTGACCGAGACGGTTAAGAACCACGCGGCACTTGTCGACTTGGCGGCTGGTCTCGGCCAACTCGCCATCGTGCGCGAGCTGCATGTTCGAGGCGCGAATCTGAAGAGCGTCACGGAAGTCGGACAGACGAATCTCCACCGCGCGGTCATGAGCGGCAATGTGGACCTGGTGGAATTCCTGCTCAACGTCGGTTCTAGCGTCCACGCGACCGACGCGTGCGGTTGGACTCCTCTACACCTCGCCGCGAGCCAAGGCAAACGAAGCGTGTGCGAGAAGCAGCTGGAACGTGGAGCCAACGTGAACTCGTTGACTCGTTCGCGTCTCGACGACCCATCGAGTGATAGCTCACAGTCCACTCTAGAGTTGGCTGCGATCGGAGGTCACGAAGACATCGTCTCCCTGCTCGTGTCTCGTGAAGAAGTACAGGTGGATATTCAAAACGGGTGTGGACACACACCGCTCGTCAGTGCCGCGGCGGCAGGGCGCCATGCTACATTGACCCCGCTTCTGAGTGCCGGTGCCGACATGAATGCGCAGAGCAACGGCAGTGAGACGGCGCTCATCATGGCCACGCTCGGCGGCTTTTCCGAGGCCGTCCACGTGCTGCTCGAGCACAGCGCACGAACCGACATCGCGTCCAAGTCGGGCAAAACTCCGCTGACGGTGGTCAAGTCCGCCGAGCTACGTGACTTACTGCAGTTGTACCACAACAGCCAGCAGTTCCACGACAAGTGCTTTGCGCTGATCAACGACCCGACCGCGACGCCTACCATCGTGGAGTTGAGCGAGCTGGTAGCTCTGATCACGTCGGTGTACGACCTCCGGCTTCTTTTGACACTGGTGAGTATGAGCCAGAGTGTGATTTCTGAATCAACTCCGTCCAGCGACAAGTCATCCAACGTCTACGTCTTCCGAGACCTGCTCAAGAGCGCGTTCACACATATCGTCACAAGAAAGCTCACCTACGATGATGCCGCCTGCGTGTTCCTCAAAATGTCACTCGAGCACTGTGAGCGCGAGGGTCTGTTGCCGCGCGCTGACTTGCTTTTACTCGACCGACAGGCCGAGAAGGTGAACACGGAGAGCGCAGACGGGGTGGTGGAGATGAAGAAGCAAGTGTACAGCAATAGCTGGCGTCTGGACAAACACGATCAGCACCTACACGCGGTGGTGACGGGTCTGAAGGAGGTGCATGCGATGGTGATGGAGAACCGTAAGTTGCTGGTCAAGGTCTCGCATCGCCTAGGCGGTCTCCAGAAGCAGATCCACGAAAGTATGAAACTGATGGCAAAGTTGAAGCAGAGCGTGAGCCTCATCGCAAAGGACGTGAGCCAGTTTGAGAAACGTCTGAGCCAAAGTGAAACGAACATCCAGAAAGTGGCGTCCAACCTGCAGAGCTTCAAGGAGGCGTACGTTGACAGGCTTCAACAAGAAGAGAGAAACAAGAAGATCAAGCGCGTGTGCGGCATCGTAGCGTCAGTCGCAGGATTCGTTTTTGCCCCAGTCCTAAAGGAGGTCGCGGACGCCGTCGTGGACTTTGTGAACCCAATCGACATCGTCGAGAAGGTGTACGGTGAGCACGACATTGCGCGTTTCTTGTCGGAAGGATCGGAGAAGATGCTGCCAAAAGTGATCCAGGACCAGCTGGAGAAGTATGCGATCCCGCAGGACGAATTCGAGACGCCGTTGCGCGAGGAGATCGTGCTGCAGCATCCGGAGTATGTTTTGGAGTGCGAGAAGCGTGGTTTGTCTGTGGATGGGGATGGCGGTCGGTCGGATGTGGCTCGTTCGGTGGAGCCGGTGTTGGATACGGAGGAGGCTTCGCTGTTGAAGCTGGTAGGCGATTTGCAGACTGCGTTGGCAGATGTGGTGACGTCGTCGCCGAGTGCGAAGAGCACGAGCGACGTCAAGAAGACGTCGTCGCCGGCGTCTGTGGTCCCTCCCGCTCTGAAGGTGTCGATTACGTCCAGTTGTCTTGCGAATGAAACCGTGTTTGTTCCGTCCAGTCCTCCGCGTAGCCCGTCGAATCGACAGCCTGCGACTACTATGACGCCAACAAAGTCGAAGATGGATAACAATGGCTCTCCTGAGTCTCCGCTGGCATCACCGACGGCGGCAGCGTCAGCCGTCGACTCGAAGACGAACGCTGCCACCCCAGACAGTTCTAGTTTGCTTGCTGAAGGTGCCACTAGCGTATTTTTCGTGGACGATCCGGAGCAGTTTCACTACCACATGGCAGTCCACGAGTGCGGCGGCGACCCTAGCCACTTCGTGGAGCTTGCGGAGATGATCGACCAGAGCGAGTGTGACTCGAGTGCCACCATGGCGATGGAGCTGCGTGCCGAGAGCAAGACTAGGCAGACGATATGTGCTGCCGAGTACGCGTACCGACGCGGCTACGAGGAAGTGGCGACGTTTTGGCGTCCCGTATGCAGAATCCAGTCACCTTTGACAAGCCACCTACGAGTTCAGTCGTGCTGCTGGAAGACGTCGAGAACTTTCCGTTCATCTACGCTGTGGATGAAAGCCACGGCGGTGTGGAAGCGTTTGAGTACTTTCTGGAGCTCGTGGATGAGGCGGAGCATCCTCTGGACGCTCGCATCGAGGTCGAGATCGTTGGTGGGACGAAGCAGTCGGTGCAGTGGACTGCCGTCGAGTACGCTTGCCATCTCGGGTACGTGGAGGTGGTCAAGTGGCTGTTGAAGGAGGTGTACAAGGGCAGCATGTCGATGAAGGCGAAGTTCCAGATGCTGAAGGTCGTTCGCGAGCGGAGTGCGGTGCTGGGCACGAGCAGGAGCTCTACTGGTGGTGCGTAAAAACCTCTAGAATGAGCTTCAAACTGTTTTAGCAGAGCCCTCCACCGGTTATGATCGTTCACAGCCTGTCCAGTGTCGCCCACCGAAAGGATGTTTACGGACGTGGATCAAGAAGCGCTTCCCTCTCTCCCATTCTCTGGGCGAGATGGCGCGCGCGAGATTCGCAGGGTGGAGATGTTGAAGTTGCCGCCTCTAGATGTGAGCTGGTGGCGCTGAATCTGGCGAGTGCACGAGCCCAGCGAATGCCCCCAGATCCCAAGAGAAGGAGGGGATGGAAGGAAATCCAGCGCTGACGAATGGCTACAGTCGTTGAGGTGGGACGGTTCTTCTGCCACTGGAAGGCTGCCTCTTGCATCCAGTTGGAGCTCTCAACGTACTGTATGGACGAGCGTGGCGCGCTGCGCACGACTTGACGATGTGCCATGGCGACGCTTCCACCGCCATGATGGCAAAAGGGGATAGGGCGGTCCACCATTGTCCTGGCTGCGTCCAGGCTCGAACATGTCATCTATGATCTAGTTATGCTTTTGTACAGTATATTAATAGTAGTTTTACCGAGATCGGTGGTGCTATCTTCTCCCAGTTATCAAATGATAGAGGTATTTCCAGCGTGAGGAGCTGGTGTCCAGATATGATTGCCGAGTGTACCCACCAAACACCAGAGTGATGGTCAAAATGAATCTCTAGCGGCCGCGGAAGGAAGCCACCGCCACCCGAAGAGCTCACAAGGCGAAGAACGCGCTGCAGAGAGGGGGTACAATTTCACCCCCAAGTCGGGAGGTTCCTTCTTGAAGGCCACAGTTTCAAACCGCTCCACAGGCCCACACCTCAGCACGCAGCAATGGCGTCTTTGTTCCAGAGCAAGAACAAGAAGCTCCTGGCGGCCGCGGTGGGCGGCCAGGCGGGCGACGTCGAGAAGCTGCTCGCCGGTGGCGCCAAGATCGAGTACGCGGACCCGAACGGCGCGACGCCGCTGCTGCTGGCCGCGTGGCACGGCCACGCCGACGTGGTCGACAAGCTCCTCCGCGCCGGCGCCAACCTCCACCACGAGAACGCGCGCAAGTGCACGCCGCTCGTGCTGGCCGCGTGGCGCGGCTATGCGCGGATCGTTGCGGCGCTGCTGCGCGCCGGCGCGCGCGTGGACCACACCAACAGCTTTGGCGAGAGCGCACTCATCCTCGCGGCGGGGCGAGGACGACTCGATGTCGTCAAGATGCTGGTCGAGAGCGGCGCCGACCGCACGCTGCGCAGCAAAGACGGCGAGACGGCGCTGCAGTGCGCCGAGAAGAGCAAAGCCGCGAGCGCCACGGCCGAGTGGCTGCGCGCGCTGGACGCGCCGATCCCACCGCTTCTGGTATCAAGGTCGCCGCGCGGCCCCGGGCTCGAACTCGACATGCTCAAGGTCGAGAAGGAGACCGGACTGCCCCCGCGCGAGGCCAAAGAAGAACCCCAGCAGCCCGAGACAGAACAAGAGGCGGTTATTGAGATGGACAAGACGATCGCGGTGGCGGATAGAGCCTCACCAGACAACGGTGGTCTCGACGACGCGACAGTCGCGGTCTTCCAGGCCGTCGAGAGCGGCAGCCTCGACATCGTGCGGCAAATGAGCGTCGAGTTCGTGAACGCGCGCGGCCCGCGGGACCGCACGCCCGTGCATCGCGCCGTGGAGCTCGGGCGGCTTGACGTGCTGCGGCTGCTGATCGAGAAGGGCGCGAGCGTGACGAGCCACGACGACATGGGTGCTACGCCGCTCCACCTTGCGTGCAGCTGCGGACAGGCGTACGCAGCGTCGTTCCTCGTGATGAGCGGCGCTGACGAGCGCGCCGTGGACAACGACGGGCTCACGCCCATCGAAATCGCGGCCGCGCGCGGCCACGTCGACATCGTCACGGAGCTGCGACGCCGCGGCGTCGACCTCGCGATCGTGTCCCCCAGCGGACGCACGCTGCTCCACCACGCTGTCATCGGAAACAGCGCGGTCATGGTCGAGTTCCTGCTCTCGCAGAACGCCGTGGATATCAACGCCGTCGACGCGTGTGGCTGGTCGGCACTCCACTGCGCCGTGCGCTCGGGCAACGAGCCGGTCGTCGCATCACTGCTGGAGCACGGCGCCGACCCGAACCTGCGCACGAGCGACGGGCCGTTTGATCCGGCTGCGTCCGGCGCGCGGATCGTGCGCGGCTCCGAGTCGGCGCTGCACGCGGCGGTGCGGCTCGGACGCGTCGACATTGTCGCGCTGCTCATCGCGTGCGAGCGCACGCACGTGAACGCGCGGAACGTCCAGGGTGAGACGCCGCTGATGCTGGCGGCGTCGCTCGGGCGGAGCGAGATCGTCGCGCTGATCGTGCAGACCAACAGCCAGGCGTACAACGAGCGGTGCGTCGCGCTCGCGAACGACAGCGACGCGGCGCCCACGATCCCCAAGCTCAACGAGCTCGTGATCCTGATCACCTCGGTCTACGACCTGCGCTGGATCCTCACACTCTCGTCCATGTGCGACAGCGCCACGGCCGAGGACATGACGCAGCTGCTCAAGTCGGCGATGACCCACGTGATCGCCAACAAGCTCGTGTTCGACGACGCCGCGTGCGTGTTCTTCAAGATGACGCTCAAGCACTGCGAGAAGGAAGGCATGCTGCAGCTCGCCGACATCCTGCTGCTCGATCGCCAGGCCGAAAAGGTCAACACTGAGAGCGCCGAGTGGGCCATGGCGCTCAAGAAGCAGGTCGCCGCCAACACGTGGCGGCTGGACGCGCACGACGTGTGTCTCCGCACGGTCGTGGACGGCATCCGAGAAGTCCACCACATGGTGCTCCAGAACCGCGCGGCCGTGACGGCCGTGTCGAACCGCGTCGCGAACCTTCAGAGCCAAGTCAACTCGGGCAAGCAAATGCTGCAGCAGCTCGCGGACTACGCGCAACGCACGTCGCTCCAGCTGGAACACTTTGAGCGCCGGCTTTGCCAGAGCGAGGACAACATTGGCCGCGTCGCGCTGAACCTCCACTCGTTCCGTGACGCGTACGTCGACCGCATTGAGCAGGAGGAGCGCAACAAAAAGCTTAAGATGATCTGCGGCGCCGTCGCGTGTGTCGCCGGCTTTGTGTTCGCGCCCGTGCTCAAGGACATCGCCGACGCCGTCGTGGACTTAGCGAACCCCATTGATATCGTCAAGCAGATCTACGGCGAGGAGGACATCGCAAGCTTCTTGGCCGAGAGATCACAGTCCATGTTGCCGGACGTGGTTCGCAGCCAGCTTGAGAAGTACGCGATCGCGCCGATGGAGTTTGAGACGCTCCTGCGCGAGGAGATCGCGCTGCAGCACCCCGAGATCGTGCAGGAGTGCGCGCAGCGCGGGATGCCGATCTTCGTGGACGGCGGGAAGGCCGAGGTCGCTCGCACGAACACTCCTTTGCTGGAAACCGAGGAAGGCGCAGTCTCACAGGTGCTTGTGGAGCTGCGCTCGCTGCTCAGCGAGATCGCGGTGGACGACGCTATCAAGCGGCATCGGGGTTCTTCTGCCACGGCCGAGCTCTCGGCCAGCCAAGCGGGTCGCCCGACGAGCATCTACACGCGGACGACGAGCATGAAGCAGCTGCCGACCTCCGTGGGTCCGGATGTCTCGGAGCGTCAGCTTCCGCGGCCGCCGATCACGAAGACAGACGAGCGACCCCAGCCGCTGAGCCGCACGCCCACCCCTACACGCTACTTCCGCTCGCCGAGTCTTAAGTCCATGAGCTCGTCGTTCGGGCCGGACGACGGGCTCATGCTGGAGCAGCGCGATAGCCTCGAGTCCACGGCACCGTCGATTACCGATAGCTCCTTCGATGTTGCGATCGGTGGTTCCGGGAGCGTCACGCTCACGGCGGAACCGGACGAGTTCCCGTACCACTTTGCCGTCCAGCAGTGCCAGGGCGCGGTCGACATGTTCCTCGAGCTCACGCAGCGAGTCGACAACAACGTGGACCCGAACGCGCGCATGGACATGCTTATGGTGGTCACCACGACGACCCGAGAGGCGTTGTGCGCGGCGCAGTACGCGTACCTGATGGGCTATCGGGACGTGGGCGACGCGGTCGGCGCGCGCATGCAGAACCCGCCGGACTTTGACGATGTGCCGGTCAAGTCTGTGCTCCTGGAGGAAGACATCGACGATTTCCCGTACGTGCTAGCAGTCGCGGAGAGCAATGGTGACGTGGAAGAGTGCGAAGACTGTCTGGACGCACTGGACGACGACGACCACGCGCTCGAGGAGCAGATCCAGGCCGTGGTCGTGCGCGAAAGCTCGTACAGCGTGTCTTGGACCGTGTACGAGTACGCGTGTCATCTGGGCTACACCGATCTCGTCAAATATTTGTTCAAGGATCTGTGCAAGGCAGTACCCGCGAAGACACGGATCCAGGCGATCAAGCAAGTGCGCGAGCGAGCAAGGGTGCTGGCGGAGCAGGCATGAGAACAAGCGTCCGCTTTATGTGCCCTGGTGCCAGGGCGTGTCCAGAGTGCTCGTGGAGTGACGAAGTTGTTATATTTTTGCGACCGCGTAGTGCTCGAGTGTGTCGTCAATAGTAGCAGTTATCACAAAAGTACTACGTAGTATGCAGTTTCGATCCATTCTCAGTGGTCATGAAGTAGTCGTGCGCTTCAAGTAACGGTCGTTGGTGTCTTCACTTTGCTCTCTTCATTTCGCTCCTCTGTCCCTCTCTCTCTCTCTCTCTCTCT
>JAADWV010000667.1:0-17745 GCA_023336295.1 Pythium folliculosum | reverse complement strand
CCCCCCCCCCCCCCCCCGCACGCTTGAGGGCCGGAAACCATGTGCCAGGCGCTTCCAACGAGCATGTGAGTCCGGCGGATCCGCCGCGACAAATCCAAACTCCATGCTTCCATGCCTACGAGCTGAAGGCGCCAAGAAGGTGATCGCATGGGCCACGCGTCGCACCCCTGTACGAGAGACTCATTATCAAATCTTCTACCTAACACGCACTCAGCAAGCACACGCAACAAGTACCAAGCCGATGAAGCTGTCAAGCCTCCTTCACATCACACTGGTCGGATTCGCCGCGTTGGCACTCGCCCCTGTCGCACGAGCCAACGAGCCAGCTAACGGCGTCACCGGCACGAACCAAGCTGAGCGTCAGCTCCACGAATTCGAACACGCTCCGGATTTCGACCATGATGATGGCCAGCCCGCAGACGACTTTAACGACGGCGGCAACTGGGATGAAGGAGCGCCCGACGGCGAGAACGAGAACGGCGAGTTCGGTCCTTCCGACCAGGCCTTTGGCGGCTTCGATTGGGGTGACGATCATGGCGACGATCATGGCGACGACAACGGGTTCCCGGGTGGGGACTGGGAAGGCGGCGGCTGGGAAGGCGGACCCGACGGAAACCGACGCAACCTCCGCACTGGGTGAAGACTTCTGTCCGTGGGTCTCCTTGGCGTCGACTCACACGTTGCGCCAAGCCATTCTCACTTCCATCTCATGTACTGAGTTGAAGCTCTTTTCCAATACAGGTACTTGTTTAGATAGTGAGCTTCTGACGTCAATTGATTCGGTTCGGAAAAACCACATGGGGCACTGTGACTGTTAGTCTCACTTGGCGATCGTCGTTCCGCACCGAATGCAAGGCATGCACCGCCTTTTCAGTACCGTACATTACCCGCCAGCACGGTCTCACCCCATCGAGTCGACTTCCCAACGAAGCCAGCATTCCCAAATCGTCTCGATCAGCACCACCCCAGCTATCTTCTAAGCAATCATCATGAAGTTATTTGCCAGCCTCGCCGTTGCACTGGTCGCCGCCGTGGCGCTCACGCCCGCCGCCGCCATGGACGCCAAGGCCATCGCGCCGCGCCGCCAGCCGGAGCCGCTCACGGCCGTTGAAGCCATCGCCGCCAGTGTGCGCCACCTCGAGGAAGTCCTCCCAGCGTCGGACAACAGCGACGTCGCTGCCTCGGAAGAAACCGGCGCGGAAGGCGACAACGAAGAGGTCCTCGCGCTCGAGGCCACGGAGGTCCCGACGGTTGATGCCGACGCTGACGCCGAGTCCAAGCCGCAAGAGGAGGAAGTGGCCCCGTTGATCGACCCCGTGAGCTTCACGGCCGACAGCACCAGTGGCAGTGCTGATGCCGGTGAAGACAACCGCCGCCGCAACTTGCGCTCGCTCTAAACCAAGCACGAGTACTAGTGGAATATCCACGTCTATTATCCCTTCTTTATGTATCGTAATACTCCCCTCTATCATCAAGTATAAACACACTTTCTGCCACCCGACTCACTGCTTGCTCTCAACCGGCAGCACGCCGGCCGTTTGCTTGATCTCGAGCTCTTTGGCCTGGATCTTGCGGCGCACTTTGCTGCCCATCCACGCGCCGCGGTGGTCGTCGGGGCGGCGCAGGTCTACAAACGGCGGCGGCGGGGACGCGAGCATGGCCTCGACGTCGTCGCCGCGCTTGGCGACGCGTCGGTACCACACATCACGCAGTTGCGCGCGCTCGGCCGCGGCCGTCGCGCCGCGCGCCTCCGGGCAGATGTGGAACAGCTCGAGCAGCACCATCCCGGTCGCCACGTTGAGGTTGAGCGAGTCGGCAAAGCCGTGGATCGGCAGGTACACGCGCTTGGACGCCGCCGCGAGCATGGCGTCGCTCACGCCGTCGGCCTCGCGGCCCATGACGATCGCCACGCGGTCGGGTAACTCGAGCCCGCGGCCGGATTCGAGTGGCTCGGCCTCCTGGCTCAGGTCCGTCGCCCAGATCTACCGTACGGTACCACAATAGCCCAGCGTCAGCACACCACCTTTAACGTGTGTTATAGTCAACCCTCACGAACCTCGTAGCCGTGGCTCAGCACGTCCTGGATGCATTCCTCCGTGGTCTTGAAGCGGCGGATGGTCAGCCACTCGGTCGCTTCCTACAAGATGATCCGATCGTATCCAGTATCAGTACGAAACGTCTTGTACCCGGCATCAACGAATGCCAATGGCTCACCCGTGCGATGCGGCGCTTGGCGTTGTCCTGCTTGTACAGCGCCGGCTCGACGATCCAGATGTGCTGGATGCCCATGCACTCGGCCGTGCGGAGCACCGCCTGCTGGTTGAACATATCGCAGCTCGCCTCCAGCACGAGCGCGACCCGCGCCGAGCGCCGCGCGAGCACGGTCTCTGCCTTGCGGATGCGGCGCGGCACGCCGTCCTTACTGTTCCCAATCACACACACGCCTGTCAGCCGCAACGTTCTACGTAGCTAATACGCCACGAGTACGCCAATGGGAAGCGCACCAGTTGTCGCTAGCGCCGTCGCTCTCGGCGTCGATTTGCGCCGGGATGAGCGGGTTCTCGCGGCGCGCGCGGCGGCCCTGCCACCTGGCGTAGTACAGCGCGGCGTTCTGCAGCGCCACGACGCCCGCGGCCGTCGCGAGCACCAGCAATCCGTCGCGCGGCGACAGCATCCTTGCTCCGAGGATTTGGTTCGGTTCGTTCCGGCGGGAGTGGACGCGATGTCACTATGAAGCATGGAGTCCACGTCACTAAAAGGGAATCGAAGCGCAAGTTGTTAACAGGTGCGGTTCCTAACGGAAGTGTGGGAGAAGTGCCAGAAACGACCGGCAACACGGCAGCAATCTTTCTACTGCCGCCGACGACACGAGATCCCGCCGTCCGCGCGCGCGTTCCCCACGGCCCCGCATCGCGTCGTATCCTCGTTCATCCACGTCGGTCGTCTTCCGCGTCGTCTGCTGATTCGTGTGGTGGTTTTCGCGGCTCCAGACGCGCTCTGGATTATCCAGAACCACAGATTCCCACAAATGGGGCTCTTCTCCAAGTCCACGGGCGCGTCCTCGGCGTCGCGCGCGGCGGCGCCTCCGTCGTCCGGATACGACTCGTCGAACGCCGACGAGAAGTCGCCACTGCTGCGCGGGCTGCGCGGCGGCTCGTCGTCGTTCGAGGGCACGTACATGTCGATGCCGCTGAGCCACTCGTCGGCGCCGCCCACGCACGAGTTCCGGCCCATCATGTACGCCGAGCGCGCGCTCGCGGCGCTGCTCAACGGCGTGCTCATGTACGCGCTCTGCTGCATGATCGGGCTTCTCTTCGTGTCGCTCAACTTTGAAGGCATGCTCGGCGACCGCGTCAACTGGTGGCTCATCTTCGTGCCGTTCTGGGTCGCGAACCTCGCGATGCTCGCGGCCCACGTGTCGTCGTTCCGCCACGCGTCGCAGCTGCGCCAGTGGGCCGAGGTGGACACCATGTCCAACGAGCCGCTGCTGCCGCTGCTGCGGCGCATCGTGACGGTCTACGCGATCAGCGTGCCGCTGTCGCTGCTGCTGCTCTGGAGCGAGCTCGCGTTCTGCGCGCGGCTCGAGGACCCCGGTACGAGCCTCTACGTGTGCTACGCGCCGCTCATGGTCATCCAGGTCGCGTTCTTTATTCGCTACTTGCTCTGCCGCTCGGACAGCACGCTGCCGGTACGTCATGCAATGTGGGGAGAGAGATATTGGCATCACAACTGACTTAGTTGCTTGTGTTGTACGAGCAGGGCGTCTGCTGGGTCCTGATCTTCGTGTTCACGTTCCTCCTGGCGTACCAAACCAACAGCGAGCACATCATCCAGCCACGCAAATTGAAGCACCCGGAGGAGGCGGCCTCTTCGGGGAATAACGGCAGCAACGGCGCGTCGGCCGACGCGCCAGCGTCCGAGTGGTTTGTGCTCTCCTGGTGGACCGTCGCGTCGCCGCTGTTTGTGTTTGAAGCGCTCATGGGCATCTCGCTCATCGTCGTGCTGTACAACGAGTTCACGGGCGTGTACCGTATGACGCGGTGGCAGTTTGGCGCCAGCGCGCTCTATCTGCTCGCGCTCTTCTCGGCGGTCGCCGGTCAGCTCATGATGCTCGAGCACCTTGACTACCACTGGGGCACGTTCTTCTTCCCGTCGGCACTCATGTTCTTCGGGCTCGTGTGCGGCAGTGTCGCCATCTACATCGTGGGGCGCCATCACGTGCACGAGCTCATGGCGACGAAGGGTGGCGCTGTGCCGGTGCCGCTGACAAGGACAAGCCAGGGATGGATCACGAGCCACGCGGTGACCGAGCACTGGATCCTCTTTGGCGACATCTACCTCACCGCCGACGGACTGAACTATCGGAACCAGATGGGGCGGCGAAACAGCGTCGCTGACATGAGTGCGAAGGCCACGCCGACGTGGAAGCGTGTTTGGCGATGGTGTACGCGAACGATCTGCTGTATTGGGAACTCCCGAGATCGTGCTACCACCGAGAGTCAGCTGACTCCGAGTGACCCGGAGCAGCGGATCCAGAACACGATCAAGCGGCGCATGTCGGGCAGCTACAGTGACATCAAGATCGAGTTGGACACTCCGAAAGGCCATTGATCAGAGCATTCGTGGAGGAAGGTATGAGGGATCTGGTTGTAGTTAATATAGCCGAGTATGAGTAGGGCCGCACTGCTCGCTTGTCGCCGATCTATGTTTACGCGGAGTTCTCAAGCACAGCACAAGAATGGGAAGACGAGTGATGCAAGTCACGCTGAGCCCGGGGCTCTTCGCTTGGGCATGATCATGCACTCGACACTCCCGGCCGGTCGAAACACAATGAAGAGGCGACTGGCGCCACCACCTGGCCACAACAGTTTGGTGGCTGACACGGTCACTCCCAGCGGCGACGCAGATGCGGAACAACGCGACGTCCTCGCGCATCAGTCCGTGCTTCTTGCAGCCGAAAAGCGCCGCGGGAATGCCCAGATCCACCCGCTCCATGAAGATCCGATCCTTCAGACGCTGACTCCACGGTCCCTTGCGAAGAACGTCGCCGAGCTGGATGCGCTGCGCTCGCGCATCCACGAGCTGGAAGTCAAGCTGGCGCTCCACGACGTCGAGATGCTTCCGCCTGCGTATACGCCGAGTAACAGCAAGCTGCCCCCGCTTGCACAAGACTCCAATGGCGCTGGACTTGTGGAGGTATGTCGTGTGCAAGAAGCTACTTCGTAATGGCATGCACGGGGATCTGACTGCAATTTTGGTTTAGGCAAATCCGGACGGAAGCAGGTCAACGACCGACCTGAAGGCAGGTATGGTCAGCGCGTCTGCATCATCTGCACTCGACCGCCTTATCGCCACAGCCCCGGATCTCCACATACGGAAACCTAATGCTCCGCCGCTGGTTCTTCTCCTGACGTCGCCATCGAAAGTCATTCTCGCTCCTGTCGGCGAGTCATCGAACCACACCGACCATGTAATGCGCCAGCGGGGCTCGGATCACACACAGGTGGAGAGTTCGCCACCGGCATCCGACAAGTCGGCTTCCCAAACGGTGGATCCGCCGTCACCGACGCCCTCGGTTCTGTCAACGTCTTCGCTCAATCGAGAGCAAGCCAAGATCACGCTCGAGCAGGACGGAGACATGAGCCTCGCGATCTCGCAGCGCCAGCGGCTCTACCAGATCCTGAAACGTGTGAGCACCGTCGTCAACTTGACCGAAGACGACGTACGGCGCCGTTTGTTCCTCTCGGCCGATGGCTATCGTTGCTCACCGATGTGTATGTTTCGTTGTGATGGATAGTTAATGCTGCTAAAGAAACTGGTCGACGCAGAGATCGGCGATGTGATCGCGTTCTTGCTGAGCGTCGAGTCTCTCGAGGACACGTCTCAGCTCGAAGAAAAACTCACACATCTGCTACAGAACGGCTCGCCCTCGAAGCAGAAGCTGCGCCACCAGTTCCGCATCGAGCTGCCTCGTCACCACCCGGTGTGGAGCATCCAGTACCCTCTCCAGAAAATCGCGCGCAATCTCGAACAGCTCCGCTCTTCCACGTCAGCGCCGCCATCGCCCTCGAAAGAGAAGCTCGATGTCATCGTGCTCGTGTCCAGCGGGGCATACAACCCGATCCACATGCTCCACCTCCGCGCGTTCTACGTGGCACGGCAGTACGTCGAGAGCAACTACAAGTTTCCCGTTGTTGGCGCGTTCATTTCGCCGTCCCACGACACGTTCGTGCGTGTCAAGAACCGTCGCAACCCGCACGAGATGATCACCAAGCGCCACCGGCTCGGGCTCATCGAGGCCGCGGTCGCTTCGTCCTCGTGGATCGAGGTCGACAAGTGGGAGATCACGCGGCGCCGCGTGCTCGACTACCTCAGCACGCTCACGCACGTGCGCGAGATGTGCGAGTCCCACTTCCCGCACTTCAAGTTCCACGTCGTCTACGTGTGCGGCTGCAACACGGTCGTGAAGCTGAGCCACTCGGCGCTGCGCGACGAAGGCTTCGGGTGCATCACCGTGTGCCGCCCCACGCAGACTCAGATGGTCATGAAGCACCTTGGGAAGACGCTCTCCAAGAGTACGACGATCGTCGAGGACACGGGTGTGCTCCACGTCGAGCTGGAGCGCGCCACGAGCTTCCGCATGCGCCAGTCCATGGCCGCGATCGCCGGCGCCTCCCACAGCGCCTCGGACAAGCAGCTCGCGAGTCTCGAGATGATGGTGGGCAAGCCGGCGATCCAGTACATGGTCAAGCACGCGATCCCCGCGAAAGTGGCCGGCAAGGAGAGCTGGACCGACGAGGACAAGGCGTGGCGCCCGTCCGACCTCACGTACGTCGAGTACATTGAAGGCTGAGCGGAGCTGGTGCTTGTCACACGTCGCAGTTTTGAGATTTTTCGCGCGCCAGTAATTTATGGCGACGGCAACCAGTATTTTATCGACGGTCTCACTTCCCCGGAAGCGAAAATGGCACGAGGCCGGTCCGCGGCGCCCACGCGCAACGTGCGCGTGTACACGGTGAACGACGAGTCGCGGTTCATCGTGGCGCGCAACATCCCGGCGGTGGGCGCGGTGGACGAGGCGCTCAAGCGGCTGAGTCTCTTTGGCGAGATCGAGGCGCACCGCGTGCTGCCGCGCTCGGCCGCGGACGAGACCGCGTTCACCGACAGCCTCTGGGTCCAGTACGAGACGGTGAACAACGCGCGCCACGCGAAAGCCAAGGCCAAGCTCCGGCCCGTGGTGGGCAGCGTGTTGGAGGTGGCGTACGTGCCGCAGCACGAGACGCCCGAGGACACGGCGCGGAAGCTGCGGGAACGGCGCGAGCTGCTCGAGCGACGGGCTGCCCCGCGCCCGCGACGCAGTGACACGCCCGTAGCGCCCCAGCCAACAGCGAGGAGGACAGAGGCACCACCATCAGCAGCAGAGAGCCACGCCGAGTTTATTGGCCCGCAGCTGCCGTCGCCGGCGTCGCTCCGTCGGCCGGTGGAGACGGCAGTGAGCACTGCGGCGTTGCTGGTCCCGCGAGCCGTGGATCGGTCCAAGCGACGGCGGATATGAGGCTCCAGTGGCTCCAAAGCATGACGATAATAACGGCAGGAAAAGTTGTGGAAAACGGATACATAGACGACAAACGTGGTATTCTGTGAGATGGGTATCTTACTCCACCAGCTTCTTGAACTCGCGGCGCATGGCGCGCACGAGCTTGGAGAAGTCGGCGGTCGCGTTGAGCTCCTCCATGAGCTCGGGCAGCGCCTCCACCGGCGGCTCGCACGCGTCGGCTGCGGTATCAACGAACAAATTGTGCACGTTAGAATTCTGGTTGATGGGCCTCGGAGGAAATTCACAAGACGAGCCCTACCAACAAAAGTGTCGGCCTGCGCGTCGATGCGGATCAGGAACGAGAACTCGCGCTGCGGCTCGGCCGCGTCGATCTGTGTGAACCGGATCACGATCTTCTCGGCTGCGCGACGAGTCTCAGTGAGCCCACACCACCTCCAATCACACAAAGTGAATCAACGCCCGCGCGTACCGTTGGTCTGCTCGAAGACGAGCCCCAGCCGGGCGTACACGTCGAGCCCGCGCTGCAGCTCCGCGAGCTGCGCGGCCCACGACGCGCGCTGCAGCTCCGACTCGCGCACGAGGTGCTTGAGCTGTTCGTCCTTGAGCTGGTTCGCCGCGAACAGCTCGCGCAGCGCCGGTTCTTTCTTCGCCTTCTCGGCCTGCGTATCCCAAGTAGTTTAGCGCCCCACACTCTGTACGCCGGCTGGCTGGACGGGAGTGCCATAAACCTACCTGGAGCACCTCGATCTCCACTTGCTGGGCCGTGACCTTGCTCTCCTGGTCGTGCGCGTCTAGCAAAACGAGTTAGCTCAAAACCACGTTCTTGGCGCCACCGCCAAGAGAAAAAGCGCGTACAGGCGCTGCTCTCGCGGTGCTCGTGCTGGAGCAGCTCGCGCTTGCGCTGCGCGTCGGTCGCGAGCCGCGCGTGCTCCTGCGAGGCCGCCTCGTGGTCGCGCTTGGCCGCGAGCAGCCGGCTCTTCTGCTCGTTCACCCAGCGCTCGATCTCCTGGCGCGACGCGATCGTCTGCGTCATCAGCGCGTGCGTGTCCAGCGCCGCGTCGCCGCCGCCCACAGCGCTGCTGGTACTGGTGGCGCTGCTGACGGCGCTGCTGGCGGCGCTGTTGGCGTCCTGCGAGAGGCCCGCGAGCGCGCCGCTGCCGAGGCTCGTGCTCGCGCGCATGGCCATGATGACGAGGTTTTCAAAAAAGTATAATACGACAAAGAAAGCGCATTTTGGGCGCGCAAAATGTGTCGAACGTCACAGAATGATGGTCACCAAGAACATTGTGTGGCTCACATGAGGTATTCGTTTACGGAGGTGTAGCCAACTAGGTGCGGATCCTGAACCCCAAGAAGCTGTTGACGGTGGATGGGTGCGTCTTTTGTCGCCATTCGCTCTCTCTCCCGCTCGAAAAGGGATCAGCGAATCCCCTCCAGTCCCAACGCAAACGGCCGGATCGCAAGGATGAGTTGCTCTCCCCTTCACCTCCCCTCACCAGGGGAGGGGAACGCGCCGCTTCGAAGCGGAAACCCAGGGCCGTTTCGAAACGCGCACGATGGTGAGAGCACGCGCGACGCTTCGCCCCAGCAACGTCGGCATCAGCGCCGAGAAGCACGGTGGGGACACTCGATGACGGGCTCTTTCCCATGTCGCACGGTCGGCATGGTCCAATCGCGCGGAACGTCGTGTGGCAGGTGCGCGAACCGAGCGCGCTGATTGCGCTTCTCGAATCTGCCAGGAAGGGATCATATCGCCTGGCGGACTGATCGCATAAGCGCTCCATGCAAAACCATCACTCTGAACCGACATGGTTGGCGTCATGTCGTTTGTTCAGCTGCGAAAAGATCCGGTCGCGAGAAGAGAGGAGGAGCGGGGGAGGTACAGTACCCGTGTACAGCCGCGGCCCGCACCGCCAGCAACCAAGAGACACCTGCACGCACTCATCAAAGACACCCGCAGAAAAAAAGAAAAAAATATGAACAGGAGCTCTCCATCATGCCACCTTGGAGTGGATTGTTTACGCGCTTTCATTCTTCATTGAGCCCGTGGTGGTTCAGTCGGAAAGCTGCACTTCCAGCAGCAACACAAGGGACCAACCAAGAATTAGCAGTTTCGAAAATCCAGAACAAATACCCTTCTAAACAAGTACCAATCATAATTCATGAACGATTGACATTATGCAGAACACCACCTTTGATAATGGATACAAATATAGAAGTAAATACGTTGAAGCGTACCCATCCTCAGCGATCTTGTTTGTTTTGGTATGTAGACCTGCCCCGCTGATCCGAGACGCAAATGTTGACGAGAAACCATCCTTGTTCTCCTCTTCTCCCGTTTTATCTATCTCCTCTTGAGAACCCACAACATGATGAGAAGAAAACTGTACGTACTTATGTATCCATCGCCTTCTAGTGTGCTTCTTCGCAAAAAAGTTCAGGCAGCGCCCGCTGGATTGCGCTTTGTTGGCTAGAAACGACCTGGAACTTTCTAACCGCCCGGTCATCCCAGCATGGCTCGGCTTGTGAGGTCCGTGAGGTACCGTGGACCCCTTCTCTCTGAGAGTCTCATGTCGTAGCTTCGCCGGTCGGCACAAAGGGAGGATTCGCTCTGGGTCTGGCGCGCTTCTCCATCTCCATTGCGCTCCTCCCGCCTTCTCGCCGGAAACGGAGCGTTCCGTTTTTCTTCGCCCTCTTTCCCAGGGCCCCGCGCGCTGCCGCGCTGCATCCAGCCAGTCACTTCCGAATCGGATCTTCGACGGCCACGCTCCTAGTCGACCTCCACTTGTCGTCGCCTCGACCAAGACCACACACGCTCACCACTCGCTCACTACAATGCAGCTCTGGAAGTCGATCGCTATGCTGTGCACGGTTGCGCTTGCGTCGTCAACTGTCGTGCATGCCGGGACCGATGGAAGCGAGGGCGCGGACGCGGGCTCCACGGCTGGAAACCAGAGCAGCAGCGGCAACTCATCGAACACAACGGCGCCCGGAGAAGTCACCACAGCGCCTGGTGGCGGTGTGCCGGCCCCAGCTAACGCCGCGGGCTACGTGACGTGGCAGGCAACGGTCGCGACGTTCGCGGCAACGGCGGTCGCAGTTGCTCTCGTCTAAGACTCAGGAAACAACTTCCAGGTTGGGGGCTTTGAAGGAGCTTCGCCCTCGGTCGTAGACTGCATCTCCCGTACCTTCGCGCTCTCCTCTCTCTCCCCCTCGATTCTGCCACCTCGATTTTATGTCACCTCATCCGTCATGCGAACACTTCGCTTATGATTCCCACCATCAATATAACCATTTTCTTCCCACAATCTGAGTAGTTGCGTTCAATTTGATGGAATATTGCCACGGAGTGAGCTGCCGGAACCGCTGCTCTCGCCGGAGTTGCGACGGTATGAGCCGTTTGTCCCACTCGAGCGCCGACGAAAAGGACCCACAAAGCATCCACTATTTGCCCCCGCAGCAGTCTCCTCGAGATCGTCGCCTAACGTGGTTTCCTTCAGCTTGAGCTCCACCTTCATCATACCGTTCGAGAGCTGCCGGCGTACCGGTGGCGGTTGGGCTTTACGCTGGGCGGAAACAGGAGCTGAGTGCTCGACTGACTGAGCCCGTGGTCGTATCGGTGGTAGAGATAGCTTCGGGGGAGACCGCGCGGATGTTCGTGCGACCATTGCGTGTAGACTCTCTGTCGGCGCATCACCCACATCCTCATCCTCCTCCAAAAGCTCATCCGCAGGCTCTGGAGCGGGGGGTTCTTTGTTTGACGAAGCAGGTGCCGGACGAGACCGAACGAGTAGCGGTAGCACGGTGCACGATTGCTCACGGTCGAGTTTCACGCTCGCGGCGCCATCGCCCTCATCTTCATCTGAGCTCATCTCGTCTTCCTCCTCCTCGAAGTACTCTTCGACCGGATTGCGTGGTCCATACATCGACATGCTACTTTGAGCCAGCTCGCTGAGCTCGCCCATCAGACTTGCTCGTGAGTTGTAACCGCGATAGATAGACTGAATGCGGACTGCAGAACGGTTCACGCGCTCCATGTCACTGCGGAATCGCTGCCGGCGCTTCTCTTGCACATTGAGGAACCTACGAATTTTCGACTGAATCATCATTGCCGACACAGCCGTCATGTGTGCGCGCCTCTCTCCGCGGAGTACAGTCTGAACTTTGTTCGCCATGTGCATTCGATAGATGCTCTGGATACGTACAGCTGCAGCCGCCCTCTTCGCTTCGAGCTCCAGCAATTCCTGGCGACGCTTGTACAAGTGCACTGCACGCTGGCGGCGGCGCTCCTCGCCAACTTTGCGATATCGTTCAGCAGAGCAAGTATCATCTGCTTCTTCGAGCTGGTGCTGGATAACGTGTAGAAGCTGGATTTGAGCGACCGCCTCAACCGACATGCTGTGGCGGTGTCGCACCCGCCGTTTGTAGCGCTTGTATGCATGCCATATAGTCTTCACGGCAAGATGGCGAATGCGCTGCTGGTCAGCTCGGTACTTTGCCGCCTGGTATCGCTTCTTGGCGATGAAGCCGCGTACAACCTTCTGGATGGATACAACTCGCTGTCTGGACGTCATAACGAAATGAGCGAGGTTCTTCAGAAGCTGGGTTCTTCGTCGGTACACGAGGAACTGGCGTTGGATCTTGCGCGCATGCTGATTCTCCATCCGCCGAATATTCATTTTGCGAACCATGACCTGACCTCGCAGTTTGTTTTTATTCCAGATCGCGGTCGTGTCGTGTAGCTCGCACTCGGTCGCTGCTTCTCGTACTTCTTTGCGCTGTTCAATGAGTCGCCGAATTCGTCCAGGGTTGACGTACAGTGGATTCGCGTCGACGGATGAGTTATCTCTTTCAGCGTCTTTGTCACGGGGGTGTTCCTTCGCTCGCGATGCATCTTCTTGACGCCTTCGAAGTTGGTCAACACGCTCGCGTGTCTCAGCTTCTACTTGATGAGCAAGGACAGTAGAAATTGTCTCCTCCACTCCTCCGGCCATCTTGATCGACTCGAACGGATTGTAAGCACTCGCAAGACGGTGATTTTCGGTAGTGAATGCTTCCAGCGCCTTGTGCTCCAATTCTTGCTCTTGTTGGATCGCTTCCAGGCAAGAGCGCACACGGTCCGCATCTAATCGTGGCTGGGCTGCTGTCAATGGCGATGTGAAGTCGACCGTCTTCACTGCGTTGTTGAGAGCCACGAAAGCCTGCCGTCGCGTTGGGGACGGCGGTGTGTTTGATTCACCAGATACGCTCTGTCGAACGTCTCGTCTATCTGTGAGAAATGTCGTCGAAACGAACATGTCGTCGGGTACACCTAACGTATCCAGAACCACTCTGGGCAACAGCAGTGGATTGTACTTGGCACTCGCGCCTAGAAGAACACTCATCGCCGTTGAAGGAAACAAATCGCGCAGATCCGAGTCAAGATGCACAAGGTAGTTCGCAAGGCTTCGCTTCTTCCACCCGAATCGATGAAGCTTCTGGATGTTTGAAATGGCGGATGGGTTGGACTTGCCGGCGCGCCACTCCAGAATGGATTCCACGAGATCCATTGTCGTCGTTTGTAAGCTGGTTGTGAGTCGATGTAGCTGGGTCATTCGATGCTGTGATTTGTGTATCAGGCTTGTATGCTTCCCTTCGAAATCTGAGGCTTCACAGTCGCGCCCGCTTGAGTCCAATGTTGCAACACCAGATAACTCAGTGGTCTTTTGCTGCTGCTTCATGTGCGGACCCGATGCATTAGTTTGCCCAGAAGCTGACCTAGATTGCCTTCTGGAAAGTGACCCAGTGAGAACATTCCCACTCGACACGTCGATTCGCTCTCTTCGCTGAGCCAGGTCATGAAGCTCAGCACCAAGTTGGTTCAATGTAGTTGCCGTCTCGTGGATCTGCTTCACCAAATGCTCGCGCATCATGATATCCTTCGTGATCTTGAGTTCACAAAGCACCTGAGAGGTTGATTTGTCCAAGTGAGCTCTTGGAGCAGGAACATCCCTCTTCTTCGAGCCTACATGCTGACCCGGTGGACTGGTACAAGCTCTAACGATCTCCGAAGCAGGGCCGCGCCTGGTGCTAATGGCTTGGGGCGATAGATTCGCGCAATACTCAACATCGGATGTTGTAGGAGATGAAGTGGCGTCCTTGTGAGAGTCACGATGACCTTCTTCCAGCTGATTGTTTGAGTGCTTGTGTGATGAGCTAGATGGTAGCTGTCGCAGACTGATCTTGCGAGGGAAATGAGCCGCCTGTTGGGAGGAAACGACACCGGCAGGAGCAGGAGTGTCCTTCAAGCTCGACTCGTGTGGCGTCTGTCCTATCTTTTCTCTCGCTTTCTCGCGTTGAAACTTTTCAATAATCGCAAGCTGGCGCTGAAGGCGAGTGATTCTTGCACACTGATGGCCTTCTTTCGTGGATGCGCCATCTCGGTGCCCTGTCAGCCCACGCCGAACAACTTGCCTTCGAATGCGTCGATAGACGAGGGATTCAGACTCGTCAGGATGGGCATGTCCGGGAGACGTAAGAGGCGCCGCCAGATCATCAAGGTCATTAAGCGCTAGCAGATGCTCGTGCGGCTTCTCCATTGTTGTTGCAAACCGTGGAAGTGGCACCATAGACTAACACCTCCAAGCCTTCTCGAGTCGAGATTATCTTCGGTCACGATTCCAAAATAGGCGGCTCACTTGAACTGGCCTATTCTCTGCATTCCGTGGGTTGCGCGTTGTTCGCCGACTGTTTGCATGTCACTCACTTGCGCAGTCGTGCCGATCTTAGCAGCTTTCTTTGCGCCCGCTTTTCATCTATGACTTGTTCCTTGGTTTGAGCAAGTTCTTTATCAAAACGAGCTCGATCCTGTTGGAGTTGTATTTTCTGGCACCAAACCTCTGGATCAATTTCTTTCCAAAGGCGATCGCCGTAGTTGACGATCTCGTTTTCAACATCACGAGCGAACGATGATAGCAGAGCTTCGGGCTGGATGTTCGCTTCGTCGCGTGTAACGTTACATGTTTTCTTGACTCGCACAAGACGCTGGGAGCATAGTACGATAAACTGTGGGAGAACGTTCGGCAGTCCTCCTTCGCGGTTGACGATATAGATATCACCGCCGGGTTCACTGTTACGGAACCGCATGTGGATGAACTCATGTTGCTTATACGTAGCTGGGTTTGATGCTGCCGCCGTCGCGAGAGACACAATCGAAGGGAGTGTTCGGAGCTGGTTCATCGACACCTCGCCAATTGCCACTTCACTGACATTTACCATCATAACCTGGCACATCAGTAGTATGTGACTTCGAATTCTTGCCGCCGCGGTTGAAGATGCCGCGCTGCTGGTGCCGTTTGCTTTGTCGTCTGTAAAAGGCCCTGGAAATCCATCGCTCAGCTCAAGCGCTTGAAGTGGACTGGAGAACAGTGCGAGCCACTTTGAAGCGGCTCCTGCATGGCTAGGATCGAATCCATGGTGGAGTAGATCCATCACCTCATCCTCACTGACGGTGCAGTAAAGATGAACCAATGAGCCTTCTACAGAGCGCTTGTTTTCTTGATCAAATGTTGCCGACTTGTCAAAGCGAAGCACGAGGTCGGCGTGATAGAATCGGTGAATTTGCAGGAGGCGATACTTTTCGTCATTGTTGGATTCATCCGTAGATCCGATGTGCGCAGCGATGTGTTGGAAATCAGCTGCGTGCTCCGTGAGATGCTCGACAGCAATGCGCTGAGGTAGAGTACACTGAAGAGTTGCAAGAGTCAGGGAGAGGCTTTGCTCCGCTTCGGCTTCTTGCTCCAGTACCTCATAACGAAGCTCCTCTTCATCCAACTTCTTGAATTCGTCTTCGAGCATCCGATCCAAGTCTTGACAGTTTCGCTGATGGATTTCCTGCAAAGTGGATGCAGTAGATTGCATATGACGATCTCGCAAACGCATCTGACGTTCTTTCTCTTCGTTCAGCTCCACTTTGCCACGAACAACCGCTTGCTCCACCTCGTTGAGTGCCTCCGCGAGCTCGCGCTTCATCATATCTGCATTCGACTCACCCATCTCTTTTCTCGTCTGGATGGCACGCAGCTCTTGCTCGTAGCCCAGCGCAAGTTCAGCGACGACGTCATTGAACGCGATAGCCTGTTGCAGAAACCTGTCAACGGCACTTGCGCGCTCAGTGTCTGCGACGGCCGTTCCGTCTAGATTTTGCAGCTAGACAAACGCAAATAACTTTAAGACAAAACTCCTGAGCATGGAAGCCACGTACATTCACGCACCAAACGCAGTGACGAAATCGCGATCAATCGATACTCAGGATGTCGTACGATTGGGTTGGATCCGAAGTGCTCGTCTGCCATCACAAGTGTCCGCAGGTTAACGACCTTCCCGATCGCTTGCAAATCGTTTATATCACGAATACGGTTCTTCGCCAAGCTGAGCGCCTCTAGATTCACCAGTTGTCCCAGGCCACGGTCGTTCTCGCTTGCCGATATAGACTGGATGACGTTGTCTTGTAACCACAACTCCCGCAAGTCGGTGCACTGCCCAAGGTTTTCGACGCGCCGAATGCGATTACTGCACATCCATAGCTTCTGGAGACGTCGGCAGCTTTCCAGCCCTTCAATACGTTCAATCTGATTGTGCTGAAGGTACAATGCTCGCAGGTTGGGCAACTCGAGCGGCTCCAACTTCGAAATGCTCTGCGAGCTCAGACACAGATGCACGAGCGACTCGCGCACTGCACCCAACGCGAGCGTTGGTATACGGCGTAAGCGGCAGTTAATGAGCGTGATGCGTTGGAGATTCGCGCATCGACGCAGAGCGTGCGCGTCGATCTCTTCATACGGGCCGAAGATCACCTCCAACTCGGCAACGCGTTCGTGTTCTTCTTCGCCCGTTAGATCAGTCTACACAACGACATCACAATTCGCACAACGTTCGACAGCTTAGAACGAGGCGAATACGTTGGTGCGCTCGGATGCGGCATATTGGACGGACTTACGACGGCAGAGTAAAAGAGCGTGCGCTCGTTTCCCTGGTCGTCCATATTGCTGGAAGCTTGGCGTTTAGGAACTTTCGAAAAATGGATCACTGCAACGAGGCGTTTGGATTGGGCAGAGTTTTGGTCAATAAAATTGCCTTTTGTTTCTGAGTCTGAGTATATGAGATGGGGTTCAAGAACCCGTTTGGCCGATGGCCCATCACGCAAACAGACGGTAATTTATCTGTCCTTGCCACCCATCAGAGTGTGACTCTCACTCCCAAATCGTGGGTGGTCCAATTATTCTTCTAAATACCTTTGATAAGGCAGAATACGTCCCAGAACCTCCATTAAAACATTTGAACCTCTCATAGAAAATGCGTTGTGGATATATGGGTGCATCAGATAAAGCAAGTTGTTGTGGGTGGGCGTTATATTACGGACCTGCCACGCATATACTTCCGTTTCTGTTCTTTTTTTTCTCTTGTTTGCTGTTGTTGCTCTCCATTACCCAGGCGGCGGATCAGGCGGAGAAGACGGCACTTGAGGAAGAAGTCCGCTCGCTCTCGTTCTTCTCTGCGCTTGGTGACGTGAAGCGGCACAGCCCCCAGTCGACCAAGAGCCAACGGAACCATCGCATCCACACTCGGCCCGTCAGTACCGACGCGCGGAACGGAACGGCCCACTAAAGTGAACGGACGTTGGACCAGAGAACTCTGTTGGAGAAACAGTGGTCACGGCGGATCCTCCCCCGAGTTATTCTTTGAGAAAGACAAAACACACACGCCCACTCGGCGCCGTCCGTGAGTGAACATGGGCAACTCGCCGCCGAAGCGCGCGTCCGCGATCAACGAGCTCGATCGGTTCATCAACCCCACCGGGTGCGTTAGACAATGTGTGGCTGGTGGTTGTCCATGGAAGGATGGCGGTGTCTAACTTGTGAATGTGTGGTCGCTGTGTTGGTGAGCAGGTTGTATCCGAGCTGTCCGTGGGATGTGCGCGCGGCGCGCCGCCTGATCATCGAGAAGCGCATCGCGCCGCGCTTCCCGGGTCGCGAGGCGAAAGAGAGCAGCTTCACGCAGGAGTGTCCGATCTGTTTCATGTTTTACCCGGGGAGTCTCAACATCGCCACGTGCTGCAAGAAACTGATCTGCACCGAGTGCTACTTGCAGCTCAAGCCACCGAAGAAAGTGGTCTGGTACGGAAGAGATGCGTGTTGGATGGATCCCGT
>JAADWV010000666.1:0-17748 GCA_023336295.1 Pythium folliculosum | reverse complement strand
CTCAAAGGTATGATATATCATTTCAAAAAACGGTTGTATAGATTTTAACAGTTGCAAATATTTGTAGGAACGTCTTGTTGCAGCTTTGAACGGCATAGCAATGAGGGACGTCGAGGTCGACCACGAGGCAATCGACAGTTTTTGGTTTTTGGCATTCACGGGCACATCGTGGCTCAACACTACGTGCATGGTGGCATCAATGAAAGCGCTTGCTGGATTCCGGTCGGATGCGCGGGTGATAGACCCCAGCTTTGTAGGGGTTCGAAGCAAACAAATCAAGGTGAAGATTGCAAAGGGGTACGGAGCCGCTTTCGGATCGGGTGGTTTGTTGATCGGCTGCATCAATCCCGACAAAAGTCATTGGATGGCGTTCGCTGTGGATGTGAAGGCAGCCACATGCATCATGTACGACCCAGTACATGCCGGTTGTGGACAAATCAAGGACACATGCAGTGAAGTGCTGGAAACGCTTCTAGAGACAAGTTTGAAGTTCGTGAAGCCGCCGTCTTTCGTTCCGATGCAGAACGACAAGCACAACTGCGGAATTTTTTTTTTGTCTTATTTTCCTGGAGATGGCAGTGCGGAACGCAACCTGGAAGGAAGAGTACCAGAGTCTGCTGCCTTAGTTTAGAATGCGTTACATGGAGAAGGCGCTTGCCTATGTTGACTTCAGTTGAACCAAAAATACACTCTCGTCGCTGATCTGAGTTCATTGCCCATTCCTTTTCTCTTTCAGGGACCTTCTGTGAGCACTCTTCCACTTCCTTGTTTAGTTTTGCATGGTTGTGTGGTCGGGGGCAGTAAACAATGATTTGATTCACCGGTAGTAGGCGAACTCAACTGTCACTTGCGGTGTTTTTGACTCATTCGCTCGGTGTCACTCTGTGTGCGTCACGAAATGGAAACACGGAGTGACACCGAGTGTTATGAGAAAGTCCATCTATCGGTGTCACTCGACACAGCCCCCAGAGATCAGAGTCTGATTCAGCCGGGAGGAGTGATGGTCCCTTGTGATGTGGTTGGTCTCCTCTCACCACTTTTGATCGGATTTGCTTGCTGGACAGCATGGCCACTGATGACGAGGCCAGGAGTGCGCTCCGCGCGGCGCTACGTCAGTGGAGCGAGCAGCTTGCGGACGCGGCAGAGATTCGCGCCATGAACGACATGAACCCGCCCGAACGGGAGAAGGTCGTGCGATCAACCGACCCGAGGACATCTTCTGGTTTGAGTGCGACGACATCGATGCGCCCGGAAACGCGCAGATGCTGGCGCTGCTTGCGCGTGTCGACTACGCGCTTTGGAAGGACATTGTGAAGGAGCTCTGATCCCACGAGATCGGGTGGACGGATTTCTTCGAAACGCGCGCGTCGCTCCGCGTCGGGCTGCGTATGGCCGTGTTCGATTACGCCCAGGACGTGTCCGGGTTTTGCGAGCTTGCTGTGGACTCGCTCACGGCGGCAAGGAGTGCAGACTACGAGGAGATATGCGAGCTCATGGAGCGCGTGCTTGGGAAGCCCCTGCGTTCGCTTCCCGTGATTCCTGTCTGGCTGGATTACCATGTCTCCGATAACTGGGGCCTCGACCGTCAACAAGCTGTGCGTTACTATCAGCAACATGTGGAGCGGCATGGCTTGCTCGACAACCCAGGACAAGCGGGCCTCGTCAGACTAGAAGGGGGTGAGAGCGACGGCGAGGACTATGACGAAGAAGTGGACGAGCTTGCTGACGAAGATGATATGGAGGAGGATGAAGAGAACAGCGACGACGAGCAGACCGACGGAACTGTCGGTGAAAGTGCCATGCTCGTCAACCTTCTGAGTGATATTCACGAAGTGCTAAGTTGTCAGCCAAGAGAAGGGGAAAGCGTAATGCGGATCACTCGCTTTACCCTCTCTCCGATTTCTGTCACGGTCCACGAGAGGTCGCTCGCCGTGCTCGCATCCATCAGAGACCTCGGCATCGACGTCACCAGCCTACCTTCGGTCTGCCTGAATCTGGCTGGTGGCGCTCGCCAAGATGCGCTGCGCTCTATGCGCTCGCTTTTCGATGTAAACAGGAATACTGAGGGCGGCGTTTTGTCGACACATCGCACACGGAGCGCCGCACGACAGTATCTCGCTGCGTCGGTACCCGGCGTGGAGCAAGCCGCGCTCAAAAGTCTTGGTGCGAACTTTGCTTCAGATATCGCTGAAGTTATGGACCTCATCCCAAGCGTGTTCTCGGGCATTCAAGCAAGCACGTCCCTGCGCTCGATCCACATCGATTTCAAGCACATTCCAAACAAGAAGACCACCGCAGATGATGCGGTCTCAGCGAGACGCCGTATGCTGTGGTGGGCGACGTATGGACTCTTCTGTCGCGCTCCGTTGGACACTATTGATATCAGCGCGGAAAGGTTAAGCCCGGCGGATGTGGAGTCGATGGCTCAAATGTGGAACGCTTCAAACCCGTTCTCGCTACTCTTTCCTGGTCTCGGAGTGGGCAGCTTTGGGGCAGTGATCGCATCCAATTTATACCTCCAAGATCCGTGCAGCAAGAAAGCCCCGACGCAGTGGCATGAGCGTTCGCCAAATGTTGTGGAGGTCCTCGGAGAACAGCAGCAGGGGTTTGTACCTGTTCTTGTACCAGGCTGGGGGAAGGCATGGGTCAAGCACAAAAACAGCAAGATCGACTCGCTGCCTGCTACACTTCGATCGGCGTTCCAGTCCCCAATGCACCTTCTTCTTCGACGTGTTACATCACACGAGGCAGCGCTTTCATTACTTCAGCTCGTCGGCCGGGACCTCAACTACCTTACGATCTGTGATACAAGCTTTTCCGGAACAAGACTCGCGGAATCCTTCAGCGATCAAGTGCTGTCCTCGTGCCCTCATCTGGAGGAGCTAGAGATCCCCGGGATGACCCACCTCGAGCCATTCATGGACGCGATCCGCTCCGGACGTTGTGCAAACTTACGACGCCTTTACCTGAAAGCAGCGCACTTCTCAAACGACGAAGAACTTCTACTTTACGAGGTGCTGACTAACCCACGTGATGCGGTCGCTAAGCAGCTCCGGAAACTTCGCTACCATATTATGGGTAAGACCCAACGCCCAGTTCTGGTTGCAGTTCTCAAGATGCTTCGAACGAACACACGCCTTCGCCACTTCGATCTGGTTGTTGAATGCGACGAGCAATTGATCGAGGAGTTTGATCCGCTGTTCGAGCCACTCCGTTTCGCCCGGGCGGTGGAACCGCTCCCCCTGCCTTCCGTTCTCGCATTCTTAAGTGCAACTCACGGCGAGGCAAGCCCACGCGCCGCAAGTGACACCCACAAGCATCGGCAGGAACTACTGCAGCAGTTCGACAGTCGCATCTTGAGCCTCGTGGTCAGCTTCGCCGGCTCAGTGCATGTTCGGTCCGCGAACGTCGATCTGCGCGGACCCCAGTTTTTCTAAGGAGCGACGCCATGGGGTCCAACCGAAGACGTGAGCACATCGAGCGATCGCAGTAATAGCTTGGGTGTGTGAGTGCATGCATATCATGATTGTCTGTTGTGTGTTGGTCTATGTAGATCCGTTCCATGTCACTCAGAACTTGGCATCCACTTGCTCCATGGGAGTATCTGATCCCGTAGAATGACGTGAGTGATGGTCGCTGAATATTCCACAGAATCCAATCCCACACAAATCATTCATTGCGACCTCTCCCACAACAGAACCCACCAAGATGACCACGACGGACGCCTCTGCGCGTGAGGCGCTGCTCACGGCGATGCGCCAGTACATCAACGTGCTCGACACGGCAGTGAGTCTTCCTAGCAAGGACGACATGGCGCCGCCACTGCGCGACACGTTTGAGTGCGCTAATGAGCCTGACGAGATCTTCTGGCTCGAGAGCCACGCCATCGAAACGGTGGTGGACGTGGAGGCCGTGGAGCTGCTGATGCTGCTCGCAAGTGTCGACTTTGCGCTGTGGAAACAGTTCACGCGCGAGCTCTGGTCCGAGGAGACCGAGTGGTTCGATTTCTTTGACACACGGACGGCGCTTCGGATCGGCGTATGTGTGCACCTGTTTGACGAGGATCGCGAGGTGCTGCCGTTCAACGAGTTTATCGTGGGCGCGCTCACGTCCGCGCGAAGTGCGACATACCAGCGCACGTACGAGCTCATGGAACGCGTACACGGGAAACCCCTTCAGTCGCTGCCAGTCGTTCCCGTCATGCTCTACTTTATGGTGTCGGCCGACGGCCGCAGCGAGCGCAGGAGTCATGTGCGCCTACTGGAGGATAGTGAAGACGAAGAGGAAGAGCAACAGCGCCACTATGATGCTGGCGGAGGCGAACGCCACGCCAGGTCCCCTGAAGGCCAAGTAGCGGACCGGGAACTGCTTGTTTTGGAGAGTGATAGCGAAGACAGTGATCATCACAATGCGCTCTTCCTGCTGCTCAGGGCTGTGTACAAGGTTCTTCGTCGCCAGCCGACCGACGCTGCCAGTGCGATGCGAGTCACGCACCTCGACCTCAGTCACACAAGCTTTCCGATGGACGAGACAGTTGTTCACCTGCTCGAACGCATTCGCAAGCTCGACGTCCAAGTGGTCGGCATCCCGACGATTTGTGTTGATGTCCAAGGGCAGGCACTGCACGATGGCCTTCGGTCGTTTCGGTCGCTACTGGACGTCACGGAGCAATCCCAGAGCGCCGTCATTCCCGGCGTCGATACGTTCAACATCCCAAATCTTGGTGCACATTTGGCTTCGTCTCGCCTGCGGGCGCGAGACCTCGTGCCATCCGTGTTCTCCGCTATCCAGGCCAGTCACTCGTTGCGTCGGATGTCAATCGACTTTGAAATCGGCACCGACATGAGGGGTTATGGCGGCACGGCGCGCCATCGCATGGTCTGGTGGGCGACGTACGCCCTGTTTTTTCGACCGCCACTGGAAACCGTCGACATCAACGCAGCGGCATTACGTATCCAGGACGTCGAGTGGATGGCGCAAATGTGGCACGCTGTGAACCCGTTAGCGCTGCTGTTTCCCGAGGAGCGAGTAAGTATCGACACGGCGGTCGCCCCTCGAGCGTATCTCAAGCTCCCAGTTACCGGCAAACCGATCTCCGCGTCCAAGGTGTGGGAAGAATCGTCACCAGCAACGTTCCAGATCCTTGGTAAACCGTGTGAAGGGTTTCTACCGGTGTTGCTCCCTGGTTGGGGACAGGCGTGGGTGAAGCATGAGAAAGACACGATCGTACCAACACGCCCGCTACATCCAACAACCTTCCAGTCACCAACCCACCTCATTTTCCGACAACCCGCGTCCTACGACACGACGTTGGCGTTGGTGCGTCTCGTCGGCCGCGACGTGAAGTATCTTTCTGTCAGTGGCGACGACCTATTGGCATCGCCCCTGACGCCGTTTTTCACGTCGGGGATCCTAAGCGCCTGCCCTCGTTTGAAAGAATTGCGGCTCTCAGGATCCACTGACGTACAAGCGATCATCGATGCCATCCGGACAGGTCAGAGCACGGACCTGCAACAAATCTCAGTGCACTCCAGTCACATCCACGACGATGGCGCCGACATGCGCTTGTTTGAGGCGCTCTCGAATCCACGTGATGCGGTCTCCAAGCAACTGCGCAACGTCAGACTGTATAGTTCCGTTGGCTCGAACCGAGCCACGCTGGAGGCCGCGCTCCAGATGCTTCGCTCCAACCGATACCTGCGTGAGGTGGGTCTGTCCTTCCATTGCGACCAAGAGCTCGTGGATGAATTCCAGCCGCAATTCCTGCCGTTTCGTCTCTCTCGGGCAAGGGAACCCCTACCATCACGGTGTCTGCTAGCGTTTCTCAGTGCCGTCCGCTCTGGCGTTCCACGGAACTCCACAAACGAAGCTCCGGAGCAGTACTGGCAGGCGTTGGAGCAGTTTGATAGCCGTATTCTGAGCCTCGTAGTTGGCTTTGCGGCCAGTCCGCGAACTCGAACAGCTTGGTTCCGACTCTTCAGTCAGCGGCACTGATTTTTTTCTTTTCGCCCACACTGGGTAGGCTTGTGCTCGAGGCCAGCGGGGTTTTCTCTTGACAATCCTGAACCATCAACTTTGTGAGGTCAAGTTCGTTTTGCATGCGCAACGATTCTGGTATCCAACCATCAATCAAACAAGGAATCTCAATCGACATCATTCAACGTGCGCAGATAACTGGTGGATTTTTCGACGAGGACGGGGTGGCCCCCAGAACAAGCAGTTGAGCAAAACCGGGTCCCACACGACCCGTTGAGCCGTTGGGACTCCGCACCTGCGTCGCAGAGTACATTTCTTGGGCTGTGAAGCCCCACACTCAATTCGGAATCGTTCATGACAGCCGCTGGAACATCAGAGGGGGAGGCGCAGGCGGCGCTCCGCGTGAAACTACGGGAATGGTACTCGCCGATACGATCCGCGGCGTTGCTCCCACTTTCAACTTCCATGGACGTGCTACTGAGTGAGGCAGTGGGGGAGACGTTTTGGTTTCCCTACTACTTTTCGGCTGCTAACTTGCAACTCGTGGAGGCTGTGGAAGTATTCGCCTTGGTTGCGGGTGTCGACTATTCGATGTGGTAGATGATCGTGCGAGAACTGTGGCCGCGCAGCACGATATGGATCGATTACTTTGAGACGCACCCATCACTCCAGGTCGGCCTGCGCGTCTTTGTGGACAATTTTCCGGAGAATCTCGCCCGTTTTAGCAAGGTTCTCGTCCGATCGTTGACCACGGCGCGCATCGCAAACTACGTGGCGACCTGTGAGCTCATGGAGCGTGTGCTCCGATCGTCGCAACGGTCGCTACCCGCCGTTCCTGTGTGGCTTGATTGCCGCGAGGTGGAAGATGCTGATGTGGGCGTTGGTGAAGAGCATGTTGACCAACATGCGCAAGGAGAGGGAATGGATGTTCATCGGCTCACATCGGTCCTCCCAGGGATCTACAACGCGCTCGCGTCGCATTTGCCGCCCGGGCGGAGCGTGATGCGCGTCACGCGCTTCGGATTCCAACCAAGTCGGCAAGCTCTCGACATGACCACGTTAGTAACCCTTCGGATCATTCGTGACCTCGGCATCCACGTCACGGGGATGTTGAGCCTCAGGCTTGTCGCCACGGATCCCCGCACCGCGACCAGCGAGGAACTTCTGGCATTGATTTACGAGGTCGAGAAGCTCGAGATCCACTATCTCGTGACGCGGCTTGCAGCAGACCGGGACATGGAGAAGCTTCTCACAGTGATCTCGGCCGTTCAAGCGAGTGCGTCGTTGCGCTCTATCGTGGTCACGACCAACACAGCGGCGTCCGCCAGTCGAAGCACCGATTTGGCGATCGGGAGACGCCAAATCGTGCGTAGGATAGCGTACGCGTTGTTTTGCCGCCGTCAACCGCTCGAAAACGTGGTTTTTAACGCTTCAGAGCTGCTCACCGAGGACGTCGAGTGGATGGAGGAGATGCGGAAGGCGCCGAATCCGTTGATGCTGCTGTTTCCGGATGAGAACCGCATGCATCAGGGGCAAGCCACCGCAGTATCTCAGTCTGCTACTCACTCGTCGGGTTTTGAATCGCCTGCGTGCCTCGAAATCCGACACGCCAGATGCCAGGAAGCAGTGCTTGCGCTGATTCGCCTCGTTGGCCACGGCGTCAAGTTCCTCACGATCAAGGATGCTCGTTTCTCGCTGCCTGATGCTTTTGTAAGCAATTATTGACGTCCTGCCCGCACCTCAAGGCGTTGGATATGGGCGGCGTGACCCGTTTTGAGCCGTTTCTGAACGCCATTCGCGAGGGGCAGTGCGGTTCGCTACAAGGGCTACGGTTTGGTGGCCTCTGTTCAATTGAACAAGCAGAGCACCTTTTTCAAGTGCTCTCGACCCCAGCCGATCCCGTGGCGAAGCAATTGCGCGTAGTGCGACTGGTGATGGGTGAACTAGCGCACGAAGCCACTCTAGTCGCCCCGCTGAGGATGCTCCAATTGAACAAACGGCTCCGCAACGTGGACCTGTGGCTCCATTGCTCGGAGGCGTTGGTCACAACCTACGCGCCTCTGTGTAAGGAGTTCCGTGTCTCCTCCGTGATGGAGCCGTTCCCCATGCGATGTGTGTTGGCGCTTGTGAGCGCTGTGCGGGTCGGCGCGCATCGAGCTCAGTCGGATGGGACGCTGCGACGCGTTGGAGCAATTTGATTCGCACGTGCTGAGCCTCATCGTGGCGTTTGCCGCCTCGACGCGAACGCGCTCGGCCTCAGTTCGCTTTGTGGCTACAAAACCAATGACGCTTGTTCCATCCTGCTCCTATCCCCTATCCAACCTGTGCAATGGCAGATCTGTACCCATGTTACTGATCCCCTCATTTCTGAGTTGGTCTCACCTCCTAGAGGAGTGATTGTCTTGCTAACGACTCCAACCGCATGCACCACCTCCCCAAATTCCAATGGCCACTCGGAACGACAGCGACGATGACGCGCGCGAAGCGCTCCGCGCGGCCATGCTCGACTGGCGCGAGCCGCTGACGGCCGTCGTCTCGCTCCCCAACAAGCTCTCGGTCGAGCCGTGGTACATCGACGCCTGGGAGCGCTCCCCAGACGACAGCGAGCAGGTCTTTTGGCTGTCATGCCAAGGCGCCACTGTGGACACGCCTGACTTTCGGCGTCGCATGGAGGCCGCCGAGCTGTTTGAGGTGCTTGATCGCGCGTAGATTTCGCGCTGTGGCGGGAGTTGGCGAGTGCGTTTTGGCCGGAGGACGCGGCGTGGGCCGACCTTTTCGAGACGCGGACGGCGCTGCGCGTCGGCTTGGCGGTCGAATTCTTCGTGGGCGTCCGTGGTGTGGACGAGCTGCGCTTGCATATGGCGACGCGACATGATCTTTTCTCGAGCTCGAGCTACAAGAAGACGCGGCTGCTTCTGGAGGAAAGTGTAGGCGACAGCGTGGCGCTGCCGTTTGTACCTGTCAAAGTCGACCATTTCGGGTATCAGGAGAACTTCTCGGAGCTCGTGAACAACATCAAGCACGTGATCAGGAACCGCGGACCGGACAAAATCGACTGGCCGCTACGGTTCACGCAAGTCCGAATCGACCCATCAGCACAAATCGCGAACCAGGAGGCGCTGGAATGCATCCAGTCCTTGCGAGCAGCTGGGATCCACGTCACGGACCTGCCTGTCGTCAACTTTGAGCTGCGCGGCTGCGACGTCGCTGACTCCGCCAAGGCGCTCGCCTCGATGCTGGACGCCAGTCCGAGCGCTGGTACTCGTTTAGGTACCGCAACCGCGATTGAGCGGATCGTGGTGGACCGCGAAATGCCTGCGGGGCTTGTGCCTTGTGTGCTCTCTGCCGCGTACGAAAGTCGTTCGTTGCGAGCGCTTGAATTCGACATTGAAAAACTCCTCGACGATGGCGATGAAAGTGAAGAAGAAGCTGCTGAAGACCCAGAACGGAAGCAACTCGCGTGGTGGATAGCGCTCGTGCTCTTCCGCAGGCGGACGGCACTGTCGACGATAGAGATTCAAGCCCGGGGCCTTTTCATGAAAGACGTCGAGAGGATGCAGCGGGTGCTTGCGGCCTCGAATCCGTTGAGCGTGATATTCCCAGAAGTGAACGATACCGAGGAGCCCCGAGTGGCGCAGACTCGTCGGGCTGTCTTGTACGATCCCCACGACCGGAAGAACGCCATCAGGCAACAGAGCTGGATCTCGGAGACGCCTATGACTCTGGACGTGCTTGGTGACAGCCGCGACGGATTCATCACCGTGCTGTTACCGGGCTGGGGAAGAGCGTGGATCCGTGAAGAGAAGGCGACGATCATGTCCAAGACCACACAGGCTGGCGACTCGACATGCACGACGACGAACCACTTAATCATTCGCGATGTGGGTGAAATGAACATGGAGGCCGTTCTTCGTTTGCTTCGCATCGTCGGCCACAACCTCAAGCGACTCGAGATCGACGATTGCGACGGCGTTGACGATCCTCTGGACGCGTTCTGTGCGCAAGTGCTCGCGTGTTGTCCAAACCTCGAAGAACTCGAGTTCAGTCGCATGGAGCTAACTAGTTTCCAGTATCTCCATGACGCATTTCGAGATGGTCTCTGCCCTGCGCTCCAGAAGCTCACGCTTTCGGAGATCAAGCTGCACGACCGCGATGCAGTCGATCACCTTCTGACACGAATTGCCACGCCACGCGACAGGATGGCGGTTCAACTGCGCAACTGTGTCCAGCGATGAACAATTCTAAATGCATATCCGCACCAAACGCGCTTTCATCTTCGACGCACGGCACAAGCTCGATATGCGAGATCGACTCATGTCTGGGTTAGTCTCACTTCTCGCAATGAGTGTTGGTCTTTTCCAAACTGACCGAATCCTGGGTTCACAGGCCAGCCGACTCCAATTCGCTTTCTTTCCCCCATGGGAACGAACCGCACCGATGCGCGCGCGGCGCTCCGCGCGGCGATGCTCGGGTGGCGCGAGCCGCTGACGGCCATCGTCTCCCTGCCCGACAAGCAGTCGGTCGAGCCCTGGTACTTTGACTCCTGGGAGCGCTCTCCGGACGACTGCGAGCAGGTCTTTTGGCTTCCGTGTCAAGTTTCCAACTCTCGGCAGCACATCGAGGCCGCCGAACTGTTCGCGCTCCTCGCGCGCGTGGATTTCGCGTTGTGGCAAGAGCTGGCGAGTGAGTTTTGGCCCGAGAACGCGTCGTGGGCCGACTTTCTGAAGACGCGTACGGCACTGCGTGTCGGCCTCGCGGCCAATTTCCTTACGGGCGTCAGAGGCATTCGACATCTCTGCGCGTACATCACTGGGCAAAATGAGCTCATGACCAGCTCACGCTACAAGCAAACGCGTCAGCTCTTGTCACGCGTAGCTCTCAACGAGACGCTGCCGTTTGTGCCGATTCGCCTTGTGCTCGTTCGTGCGCGGGACGTGAGCCTCTCCGGGATGCTGTGGAAACTCGTTGACGTGCTGTCAAGCTTTGACAACCAGCGAGGGCTACGCATCACGCAGCTCAAGCTCGAGACCTCGGGCCACAAAGTGAACGAGATGGCCATGGGTTGTATTGAGGCGATACGAGCGGCCGGAATTCAGGTCACGGATCTCCCGTCGGTCGACGCCGGTTCGCGGGTCAGCAGCCACGCCAACTGTTTCAAATCCCTCGCCTCGATCCTCAACGTCGACGCACCTGTAGGCACGAAGGTTCTGTCCACAGGCGGAGTGGAGAGGATGGTGCTAAACCGCGTGGTATCCAAAGAGCTGCTCTCCAGAGCGCTCTGCTCGGTCCACGGTAGTCGCTCCTTGCGTGCGATCCAGTTTGACCTCGACGACTTCGTGGGCTCAGAGCAAGTCGAGGAGCAAAAGCGTTTGGTGTGGTGGATGGCGTTTGCGCTTTTCCGGAGGGCGACACCACTGGCCACGTTGGAGATTCACGCTCACAGCCTGTTTGTGCGAGATATCGAGTGGATGGAGCAGATGCTGGCGGCTTCGAATCCGATGAGGCTGCTATTCCCAGAAGAAACGGATACGACTGGGCCTCGTGTGGCTCATACATCCCAGGTGGCGCTGTACGATCCTCACGACCAAGACATCGCCGAGTGGCAAGAGTACTGGACTTGGCACTCACCCATGCGCCTCGAAGTGCTTGGCGACAGCGACAACGGGTTTATGCCCGTAATGCGTCCGGGCTGGGGCAAAGCGTGGGCTCGTGAAGAAGACGCGACTATCGTCCCGAGAACACAACCGCACGAGCTGACCTGGACGGCACCTGGTCATTTAGTGATCCGAGCGATGCGGAACGAAACAACGGACGCCGTGTTACAGCTGATTCGCGTCATCGGCCGTGATGTCAAACGGCTGGATATTGACGCTTCTGACTGCGACGGTTTTCCACTGGATGTGTTCGTCGCGCAAGTGCTCAGTGCGTGCCCCAGTCTCGAAGAACTTGAGTTGTATTCCATGGAGTTGACCAACTTCCAGTTTCTCCAAGAGGCATTTCAAGCAAATCGGTCCCCAGCGCTCCAGAAACTGACGATGTGGAAGATCAACCTCCGCGAGAAAGGTGCTGTGGATGATCTTCTACTGTGGCTTGAATCGCCGCGCAATCGAATGGCGGTTCAGTTGCGAAAGCTTAGTCTTGCTCCGGAAGGTCTTACAAGCTCAGCCACACTGGACGCGACGCTGCGTATGCTCAACACGAATGCGCGGCTACGGGACGTGTCGCTCCGGTTCTCACTTGCTGCGGACTCACGTATCGCGTACCTTCCGCGTTTCGGGCCACACCGAGGTTCCATGGTGTCCGAGCCGCTCTCACCGCGTTGCATCTGCGCGTTCCTCAGCGTGGCATCCACATCAAAGCACGGGTCGGGTTGTTATGCTCGCCACAGCGCATTCCATCTCCTCGACTTCTGGATCTTTCGGCTCGTGCTCGACTTCGCAGCTGCGCCACGCACACGGTCCGTCTCGTTTCAGGCGGTTCCCCCAATAGAAGCACCGGCCTCCTCGTGATCTCATCGACGGCGACTCGTTGCGCACGACGAAAAACACCAGTAGATCGCGGTCGATCGCGTGCACTATCCTGATCCTCGATGTCGCGAGTCGCAGAACGTGTGCGATGCGGCCGCTTCCAGGTAACCTGGTCAGGACATTGCGTGGGGCAAATCGCAGCCAGACGCCAAACACCAACCACTGAACGCGATGCCAGGAGGGACGGGTGAGGTGAAGACCCATCAATCATGTCAGAAAAAAACAAGCGTGCGGCTCACGTCATTACAATCACATCTCTCGGACGCGAGTCACCACGAGCACGTAAGGCAACAACTAGAACAAACAAATAGAACAATTTAGGCCGCGCACCCGCGCACCAGCTTCCTGGCGACGCCTCCACGCTCCACATTATCAGCAGCTGATCCACTCATTTCTGAGTTGGTCTCACACGGAGTGATGGTCTTCTTTGATGCGCGCACAACTTCGCGTTGTCCCTGACACACACGCAACAATGGATAACCACGACGGCGACGACGCGCGCGAAGCGCTCCGCGCGGCCATGCTCGACTGGCGGGAGTCGCTGATGGCCGCCGTCTTCCTCCCAGACAAGCTCTCCGTCGAGCCATGGTACTTTGACGCCTGGGAGCGCGCCCCGTATGACAGCGAGCAGGTCTTTCGGCTGTCGTGCTTTGGCGCCGCCGACGCGCCCGACTTCCCGGGTCGCATGGAGGCCGCCGAGCTGTTTGCGGTGCTCGCGCGTGTGGATTTTGCGCTCTGGAGAGAACTGGTGAGTGAGATTTGGCCGGCAGACGCGGCCTGGGCCGACTTTTTCGAGACGCGGACGGCGCTGCGCGTCGGCCTGGAGGTCTGTGGGGGCGTCGACGACTTGCGACAGCTCTGCGCCTTCCTCACCGAGCAGAACGAGCTCACGACCAGCCCACGCTACAAGCGAACCCGAGAGCACGTGGCACGCGCGTCGAACATCGACCTGGCGCTGTCGTTTGTACCAATCCGCATCGCACTCTTTGCTGCGCGCGACGAACGGGTTTCGTGGCTGCTGTGGGAGCTTGGCGACGTGCTCGTGAATCTTGACAACCAGCATGGCCTACGCATCACGCAGCTCAAGCTCGAGACGCCGGACCACGACTTGAACGAGACTGCGATGGACTGTGTGGAGTGGGTACGAGCGGCGGGGATTCAAGTCACGAACCTCCCGCTCGTCGACGTCGTCTCGTGGGTCAGCAGCGACGCCAACTGTTTCAAGTCCCTCGCCTCGGTCCTCCACGTCGACGCGCCGGTGGGCACGCGCCCCGTGTCCACCGATGGGGTTGAGCGCATCGTCCTCAACCGGATCATACCCGACGACGAACTCGCACGAGCGCTCAGCTCGGCCCATAGCAGTCGCTCCTTGTGTGCGATCGAGCTCGACCTCGACGACTTCGTGGGCGAAGAGCAAGTCGACGCGCGCAGCCGTGTGGTTTGGTGGGTCGCGTTTGCGCTCTTCCGCAGGGCGACGCCACTGACCACGCTGGAGATCCACGCTCACAGCCTATTCGCAAAAGACATCGAGTGGATGGAGCAGATGATGGCAGCACCGAATCCGATGAGCCTGCTGTTCCCGGAAGAAACTAATACGGCTGCGCCTCGCGTGGCCCAAACATCGCAGGCTCTTTTGTGGGATCCGCACGACGAGGGGGGCGCCGAGCGGCAAGAAAGCTGGACCTGGCGCTCACCCAAGAACCTTGACGTTCTTAGTGACAGCCACGACGGGTTCATTACGGTGATGCTTCCGGCCTGGGGCAAAGCGTGGGTCCGTGAATCCACTGCGAGGATCCTCCCCAGAGCTCACCCGTACGAGTGGAATAAGACGACGCCCAGCCACTTGATTCTCCGATCGATGCGGAATGCGACGATGGACGCCGTGCTACGACTGCTTCGCCTCGTCGGTCGTGGCGTGCGACGGCTGGAGATTGACGCATCCGCGTGCGAAGACGTGACGCTGGACGCATTCTGCGCGCAAGCACTGAGCGCGTGCCCCCACCTTGAAGAACTGGAGTTGTTTCGAGTGGAGTTGACCAACTTCCAGTTTCTCCACGACGCAATCCACATCCAAAAGTGCCCCGCGCTCCAGAAACTAACACTTTGGGGGATCCACCTCGGCGAGGAGACCGCTGTGGATGACCTTCTACTGTGGCTTGAATCGCCTTGCAACAGGATGGCGCTTCAGTTGCGGAAGCTGGGTCTTGCACCATGCGGTCTCGTGCGCTCGGCCACACTGGAGTCGACGCGCCAGATGATCTCCGCGAACACGCGGTTGCGAGAAGTGACGCTCCGGTTCCTTGTGGATCCGGACTTGCGCGCTCACCACGAAACCCAGTTCGAGCCACTGCGACGCTCCCAGGCGTCAGAGCCGCTCTCACCGCGTTGCATCTGCGCGTTTCTCAGCGTGGCATCCACGTCGAGCGACTGGTCCGGTGCGCGCGCCTCCAGCGCATTACGGCGGCTGGATTGTTGGATCTTTAGACTCGTGCTCGACTTCGCAGCTACGCCGCGCATACAATTCGTCACGTTTCAGGCGGTGTCCCCCAGGGCAGCACCTGTCTCCTGACGACCTCGTCGGCAGTGAATCATTCCGCGTGACTGAAATAATATCGTGGGGGTACTTGGGCCGAGTGCATTGTTTGATGTCCCGAGTCACCGACCCAGAGACGCGAAGCGTGGAAAACCGTCTCGTTCCATACCCGTTTTCGGCTCGTTGGTGTGAATAGCAGAGGGATTGGTCGGTGTAGCTCACGGGGAGCGACTTGACAAGCGCACAACGCCGTTAGCTCTTTGATATGTCCACCCCGCTCTCGATCTGTGGGGCGTTCCGTTCCATCACCACAAAGAACGCCATTATTCATGCGGGACTGACGGCCCGCAACATTGCATTGTACTCATTGCTATCTTTCAATTCTCTCTCTCTCCGTTGGTGACCAAGCTGTCTGACTGCGAGACGCCTCTGAAATCAGACAGCGATTTACTTCATCCTCCATTCGATCCAAAGAAAAGAAAGACAAGACGCTGGAGACAGTTTAGAGGATTGCAATGACACAGGCAGCCACGACCACACCAACAACTGTAGAGAGCTGCGGGGCCGCGTTCGTCGGCGCTGGGGCAGGCGCCAGCTCTGGTTCGGGCGCCGATTCGTCGTCGGACGGCGCGGCTTCGTTGTGGAAGCCCTGCGGGGCCGACATTACGGGACCGCGCGACTTCCGAGAGGAACTGTACAACGGTACGTTGGTGTTCTGTTGGGCCGTAATGAACGCCTCGCGGACACGTGCCTCGATACTCTCCGCTTCGGCCGCTGTCAGCGTCTCGTCACCGTTCGCCTCTTCCGCAGCTGCGAGAGCCGCCTTGATCGCCTCCGTGATCTCATCCTCCTGACTACCGGCCAGTGGCTCCTCGGTCCCGATAGGCTCATTTGTCTCCGACGGTGTGCTGTTTGCCGGCTCCTCCGAACCATTCGTGTTTGTCGCCACGGCGGAAGGCGTGCTAGTCGGTTGCTCGCCACCGGTCGCTTTGGGAGTCTCAGCCGGCGTCGTAGCCTTTGGTTCGTCCGTCCCGTCGTCCGACTTTGGTTTCTTCGTGGGCGTTGTATCAGTCGTTGGTTCTGCCCCACCGTTTGTCTCCGTCGGAGTCGGAGTCGTCGGTTCCTCCTCCCCGTTCGCGCTCGTTGGGGTTGTGGGCGCTGCAGTAGTTGATTCCTCACCTCCGGTCGTCTCCGAGCTTCCCGCAGGAGTCGTGCTGGTCGGCGCCTCCGTCGGAGTTGTACCTGTCGGTTCCTGAGGACCTGGGGCCCCTGTTGCCGCCTCCGGCGGTGCTGTCGTCGGTGTCTCCGTCGGAGCCGCCGTAGTCGATTGTTCCGGACCGGGGGTCTCAGTCACGGTCGTAGTCGGTGATGTGGTTGGTGCCTCCGTAGGCGCGTCCGTCACCGTTGTCGGTGGCTCTGTAGTTGGAGGCTCTGTAGTTGGTGGCTCTGTAGTTGGTGGCTCCGTCGTTGGCGGTTCAGTGGGCGGTGGCACAGTCGTTGGCGGAGCAGTCGTCGGCGGAGCCGTCGTCGGTGGTGCCGTCGTCGGTGGTGCCTTCGTTGGCACCGTCGTTGGCGCCGTAGTGTTGGGCGGAATATCAGTCGGCCGGTACGCTTTGGGAATGGTGTCGTCGTCGACGATGCAGTACTCTTTGATAATGAGGTAGAAGAACGGGTAGCGGTCTTCCGTGACGGGGCCGTTGCCAGTCGCATCCTGGAAGGCACAAACGAAAGTCCGTGGGTGAGCAAAGAGATCGTCGCACCACGAGACGAGCAAAGGAAGCTACTTACGCGGGCTGCGTAGCGCTTGGCGCATTTCACTTCCATGTCGTAGTTCTCCCCCAGACGGGTCTTGTACTTTTTCTTGAGGTCCGCCGAAATGGGCCCATTCGCGACTCGGGTGAGTGCGTCGTTGTAGTAAATCTTGTGCTTGGCCAGGTATTCGGAAATGCTGACAGCGGCGTCCGAGTTTGTGTCGAGGAAAGCGAATGGCGGCACGTACTCCGCCTCACCGCCTCCATCCTGCGCCGCCGCGGCGACCGCCAGGCTCGTGGTCTCGCTCTCGGACGTCTCGGTCGTGGCGACCGCAGCGGTAGCACCCCCCGGCATCGCCATATACGCTACAACAGCTCCGGCTGTGAGTGCCAAGGCCGTCACGCCGATCGCCACCGCGCGTTTCGTCTTCCGACCGCGCTCCCTGCACTTAGGCGGCGTGATGTCGCGGCGAATGAACGCCTCCGCTTCATCCTGGTTCTGGCTGCCGTAGTCGACCGTGATTGTGGCCGCCTTCATGGCGCTCGTGCGGCTCGGGGCCGGCGCCTCTTGTTTCAGAGATCGATCACCAGGATTCAAAACTGATAAGTGAGCCCATCCGGATCTTTCTCTCTCAGCAAAACATCGGAGGAAGCCCGTCTGCTAGAAGCAGAACGCCATTGGCTGTTGCCCTTGACGGCACGACGCGCCTGTTCAGCGCGCCATCGTAGCTATGGGATCCGGACTCACCAGGGTTACGCTGGCGCTCGCAGCGCGTCGCGATCTTTGCCTGCACCGGGCGAAGCGTCGCCAAGCACCACCGCCCGGCGCCGAGGGGCGGCGATCTGCGGTTCTCGTTGCTCCGTTCGGTCGTCGGTTCCGACTGGTTCTTTCGAGGGGGGGGGGGCGGGGGGGGGGGGGGGGGGGGGGGGGGGGGGGGGGGGGGGGGGGGGGGGGGGGGGG
>JAADWV010000665.1:0-17761 GCA_023336295.1 Pythium folliculosum | reverse complement strand
GCCGCCGCGGCCGTCCGAGCGGCGGTACGTGCCGGCGCAGTGCCACGCGAGCCGGATGAAGAAGGGGCCGTAGTGGCCAAAGTCCGCCGGCCAAAACGCCTGCGAGTCCGTGAGCAGCGCCACGATGTCGCGCTTGACCGCGGCAAAGTCGGGGACCTCATCTTCGTGATGGCTGGTGGCTTGGTGCTGGTCCGCGGGAGCCGGGAGCTGGCTGTCGTCGTCGAGGAGCACGCGACGCATCGTCGGCATGTCGCCTGCTTCAAAGACCTTGGCAGCACCGTAGCCGAACGGGCAGCCGCCGCCGGTGGAGGCCGAGACGGAGGAGGAAGAGGCGACGGCGCTGGCGAGCGCGGCGAACGAGAGCGTCTTGCGGAGGTTCATGGCGCTTGGGGGGGAGGAGACGAAGGTGGTGGGGAGGGAGGGAGCAGGGGTCGAGCGGGCTGGAGCGCTGGAGAGCAAGTTGCCGAATGAGCTTTGCGGCGGCGCTGGTCCTGAGGGTCGAGCCGCTCCGGCATCCAGCACACGGGGGCACAGGGGGGAGTTCTCCCCCCTGCTCCGCTCGGTTCCAGAGAAGGCGTGTCAAGAGGCCATGTTGGCGTTCTATGGACGAAAGGGATTTCGCGTGAGAGGCCATCTGATCAAGAGACCACTTTGGGTGCGCGAGAGAACGCTGCAGGTGGCGGCGCCACCCACTAGGCGCAAGTCATGGTAGCCGTAGCCCCGTCGGACGCGTCGAGGTTCTCGGGACGAGAGACAACCTCGCTAGGCTTCCTGACGGGTGAGCTCTCTCACCAAATTCTGACCCAGGAACGTCGGCAGAAGGCAAGTATACGTATATTGATCGAAATATGAATCCAACTCTCGTCTCTCGTGGAAACGAAATCGAAACCCAGGGCGTTGAACCTGGCTCCGCTCAGACCTCTGAGCAATCGGTTCTGCCCTCCTCCTCCTCTCTCTCGTCTTCCAGGAACGGGTAGTCGGTGTACCCTTGCTCGCCCGGGCCGTAGGACGTCGCGCGGTCGTAGGCCGCGAGTGGCGCGCCGAGGCGGAAGCGCCGCACGAGGTCCGGGTTCGAGATGAAGTACCGGCCGATCGCGACGAAGTCGGCGTGGCCCTGCGCCACCACGTCGACCGCGGTCTGGCGGTCGTACCCGCACACGGCCGCGAGCACGCCGCGGTAGAACGGGCGGAAGAGCGCCGTGGCGCCGTAGGGCTTGGGCAGATCCGTCGCCACGTAGTGGTACCCGCGCGGCTCGATGAGGTGCACGTACGCGAGGTCGTACGCGTTCAGGCGCTGGAGCACGTACGGGTAGTGGCCCTCCGGGTCCGAGTCGAACTGGCCGCAGCTCTTGCTGAAGGGCGAGAGCCGCACGGCCACGCGGCTCGCCGGCACGCGCGTGAGTACAGCGTCCAGCACCTCGAACACCAAGCGCGCACGGTTCTCAATCGAGCCGCCGTACGCGTCCGCGCGGTCGTTGACGCCGTCGTGGAGAAACTGCTCCAGCAGGTCGCCGTTGCCGGCGTGGAGCTCGACGCCGTCGCAGCCGGCGGCCAGCGCGTTCTCAGCCGCGACACGGTACTCGTCGCACACACCGGCGATCTCGTGGGTCGCCAGCACGCGTGGGGTGACCAGCGGACGCTCCCCGTCGCGCGTGCGCGCCGTGCGGTTCGCGTCCAGCGGCATGGAGGCGCTGGAGGACACAGGCAGCGCGCCGTCCGGCTGGAGTGCTGGATGGCTCAGCCGCCCGGCGTGCCACAGCGACATGAAGAGCACGCCGCGCTTGTCGTGGACCGCTTGAGCGACTTGCCGCCACGCGCTGAGTTGTGGCGTCGTGTAGACGCCCGGCGCACCGAACGCGCCGCGCGCCTGCGCTGAGACGCTCGTGGGCTCGGTCACGATCAGCCCGCCGGGCGTCGCGCGCTGCGCGTAGTACGTGGCCGCGTACTCGGGCAGCACGCCGTCGTCATCGGCACGCAGGCGCGCGAGCGGCGCCTTGGAGATGCGGTGCTGCAGCACGATCGGGTCGTGCTGGCCGCCAAGCGTCAGGGGCGTGAAGAGCTTGGGGCGAGCAGGGTCTTCAGTCGTCGACATGGTGAGCTGGTGAGCAAATGAGGGGCTTGTGGCTTGGACTTGTGCCGGTGGAAAGGGAAGGGAAATGAAGGGAAACGCAGCGCTGCGCGGCGCCTGGAGGCAGCGTCCGATGCCGAGGCGTGGTGGGCCCGTAGGTAAGCCCTGGAGATTATCGCGTTGGAAACCACGGGCGTTGAAGTCGATGACCTTCACTCTTGCGGTGTTCAACATGGGTACAACTCATGCCGTCATATCAGCCTGCCGTCAAATCAACGGTTCTACGGTGAGGCTCGAGAACATTCGAAAGCAGCGCCGAGGATATAATAACGTATTTACCCAAATACAGCACTGTGCACTATATCAATTGTGTCCCCTCAAATCGGACACGGGTGCTCAAAACGGGGGCCCTTCAATTCGGAGGGTGCTGTAAACGGGCGTCCTTCAATTCATGTGCTGCTCTTTGTGAGCTCCACTACGACTCCACTACAACAACAATTTGTGTCTTTGTAGCGAAGTATTGCAAAGGCCTACACGATAGTCTCGAATATCTTCGCCCATGATTACCTCACGAGTTTGCAACAACATTCCATCTCGCTCTGAACCCGCAACTCTAGGCTTCTGTCAAGCCAGTAAATCAGTGTGTCTTCTCACCCAATTCTATAAGTATTGGGTGATCCAATATCACAACCTACTGATATAGCGTGTTTAATAATAAAGACACTGGATTAGTAAGACATCATTCACTGTACTATCCATGTGGGTGCTCTATTGGGGGGAGCTCAAATTTCTTTGTGTCCCCTTTCGGAGGGTGCTCAAAACGGGCGAACCTTTATTTGGGTAGGGTGCTCAATTTGGGTAAATACGTTAAGAGTAACCACTCGCTCATGTTAGTCAGCCACCGGTGGAAAGCGCGAGCATCGTGGGAAGGATGTTGAACAAGTGAGCCCACAGGACCAGTACGAGCCTCGCCCAAAGAGAGATGGCTACACATGGCCATGCGGTGAGACCACGATCACGTCAGCTGGCGTCGCTGCATGCGTGTCCACGACCAGCGGCAATCCCGTTCCGATTATCCGCGGCACGAACAATGATAACACTGTGGAAGACAAAGAGAGAATGAGAGAGCGGTGTAAAATCCGCCGAGCGACTTCGCGGTGGAGATATTCACAGGCGAGATTGCCAGCGACAACGGCCGGTGGCTGTCCGCGTCATGATCTGTATCAATTGTGGGCTCATACTCGACCAGTACGGTAGCATGGTCAGCTCGACAATCTGCTCAAGTGTCGATGGTGGACTGACGATCACATCTGGCTTGGAATGCGTTCGAGCAGGGACCAACAACGGCCGTGTTGCGCTGATAAGGGCTTTATTGGGGCTCCTTTTCCGAAGGTGGGCAGAGTCGGCTATACTAGTCAACAATCAGCTATCTTTCATCGCAAGATGCACTCAGGCCGGTACACTCATGGCGATCATCTCACAGCAGCTCGCTTCGGATCTCGAGAGAACTCACTTCACATCGATCACGTCAGCTTGGGAGCCCATGATCGCGCGGAGGAAGTGAACGACCTCGCAACTAGATCGTGGCAACGTCGACTTGCCAAAACCACGCCACGAGTCCCGTCCCACGACACGACCGGTGCCGGACATTTAGTGCGAATGTCAATGAAGCCCAGAGGCTGTGTGGGGTTCTCCCTCACAATGGCCCATTGTCAATGGGTCACCTCGAGCCTGCGGCGACGAGTGCGTGAGCTGGTCCGAAGTACGAATCCCGTGATTTCAAAGATGGGGAGCGATCTCCGCCTCTCACCGACGTGCTCGCGCACGTCAGTGGAAATACCACACAGCTCCAGCCACCAGCAACTTCTCTTCCATCAGATCCCGGAGCTCGGCTCGCTGGATGAGATCGCGTGAACGAACGACTGGATTACTCGCCCTATCCCCGGCTTGGTGCGCCCGGGGGCAGATCATGCACATCATGTGGAACTGCCCAATACCCCAGCAATTGTGGACCGACCTGGGGCCGCTTAAAGCCTCTGGAGTTCGTCCGGCCGCGATAAGCCGACCGATACGGACGCAGTCTTCAGCCTACGTCTCGCACAAAAGATTGGACCTTGCGATCTGTCCGCCGTCCCTCAAGAGATTCGGGCGACCGAGTGCTCAAATTTCCCGGTCTTGGGGCCATTTCCCAGCAAACGGTTCTTGAGACACCGACCATCATGCTCGCGTGGCGAAATGGACTCCATGACACTGAGCGCGTCTGGTCCGCACCGATAAACGTGACATCTGCCACGTTCCGACGGAATCTCAAGAACAACCAAACTCCCGGTCACACAGGTCGAGAACACGGAACACAGAACTATTCCAAGCTCACATTGATTCCATTCTCATCTGGGGGCTTCGATCCTACGGCCTGCAGCGTGATCTCTTCATGGCGTGTGCGTCGCATCGCAGCAAATTTTTCTGCCGTCGAGGCAGGTTTCCGTCTCGCGCCTCGCACATCTCTGCCACTCGACCAAAATGTGTGCCACTCGCTTCGCCATTGCGTCACGCGCGTGCTGCGACCGCAGTGCGTCACCATTGATCGGTTCGGATGTCTTTGCCTTCTTACGTAGCTCGGTCTCTCGCGGTCCGTGGTCGTTCGTGACACGCCCGCGCGTTCGTACTCCCGTCAATTTCGCATGGCATTCCACTTCGGCTGCTAATGGAGGTGAAGAGGCTGATTGGGGTGATGATGGCGATGAAGATCTCTCCGTAGCGCGATCTCCTCGACGCGCGAGCGTCGCGTGCCACCGGTTCTTCACCATGTTGTCCGTGCGACCGGGCAGCTCGCGCGCAATTTTCGCCCATTTGTTGCCGATCCGCTGCTGCCACGCCACGATGAGCGTGTCCTCGGGCTCTGTCCACGGCGCGTGCTTCAAGTCCGGGCGGATCTGGTTGTGCCAGCGCTCGCGGCACTGCTTGGCGTTCCGTCCGGGGATCTGCGACGCGATGATCGACCAATTGTGCTGCGCGTACTCCTCCACCAAGTCGGCCAGCAGCTCATCTTCGCCGCCCGACCACATGCGCTTGTCTACAAGCGCTTTGCTGCGCGTGAGCGTGCACCAACGCGCACGGCACTCGATCGCCGATCGCCGCGTCGGCGGAGGAAACATGCGCGACGCGATGTCGCGCCAGCGCTTCGGGCCGAGCAGCTCCACGCCCTCGCGCAGCAGTGCGTCCTACGTGCAACAGGTACAAGTGATCAGTCCCAGATCTCCACAAAGTGCCACAAAGACGCCAGCCTTACGTCGCTGTTGCTCCACGGCGCCATGGCCGCGACGGGACTCGCCTGAAGATGCTTGTTCGTGTGCCCCATTCTCCAACGATGCGGTGCGTCAAGCAATGGCCTCTCGGTGTTTGTTGTCAGCGGCTTTCCTCACCGTTGGAGCGGGCCAACCGCCACATCCGACACGAATCGGCTCGCAGCGTCTCGTCCCCGTTGAGGAGCGGGGCTGCGTTGGACGATCCAAGCACGACCTCCAGAGTGAACTGAGGTGGAAAAAAGCGGCAATGAAGGAGGAACAAAGGCATGGTGGTAAATAGACTTATCTGGGAGTAAAACCATCACGCGACGTACGAGCCCTGCACGGTCGGGCTCACGATGCGCTGCCGCAGCGACTGGAACATGCTCACGGTGGACGCGCCGAGCGCCGAGAACCGCTTGGACGCGCGCGGCTCCTTGGCGTGGTACGACCGCTTGGGCGACAGCACTGCGTGCTCCGGCACGAGCGGCGGCGGCGGCGTCCGCGGCGTGCCGGGCGTCTCGAACAGCGAGTCCGTCGGCGTCTCGATGCACTGCGACAGCGCCATCGTGTCGGTCGACGACGAGCGCGTGCGCAGCAGCAACGTCAGCGTCGGCTTGCGCACCATCGGCGCGTGGTTGTGTGCGTCGTGGCCGTGGTGGCCGTGCCAGCTCGCGAGGAGCTGGTCGTCGCCGTGCGGCTCGAGCCCGAGCGCGCACATCGCGCAGCACACGTCGGATTCCGTCGTATTTGCGGACGACGAGGTCGTTTCCATCGACGACACGCCGTCCATGTTGTCGTTGATGTCGCTCAGGCCGCCGAGCGACGCCGAGAAGCCGCGCACGCTGTCGGCAGCCACGGGCGACGCGACCTCCCACGGATGGACGACCACGGGCGACGGCGCGGCCGCCGATGCCTGTTTGCTGGTCACTTGGTCGACGGTCTCGCCGTAGAGGAACGCCACGAGCTCGGTCGCGACGCCGTCCGTGAGCACGGCGCAGCTGTGGTTGTCCGGGTTGAGCAGCACCGACTGGAGCGTCGCGAGCGTGCGCAGCAGCGCGACGCGGCGCTCTTCGGCGGCCGCGTCCTGGCCCATCAGCCCAAACGCAAACAGCGGCGGCGGCTTGGGGAAGCTGCGCCGCAGAAACGTGTAGAGCCACGGGCACTCGGTCATGCAAAAGTGGCCCTGCTCCATGAGCGCGAGCAGGCGCTGCTGGAGCGCGCGGTAGTCTTCATAGGAATGGCAGTGGCGCCACGAGGCCTTGGTCTTGCCGTGGTGGACCGTCATGGCAAACAGCTTCTTGTCACGCGCGCTGCCATGGCCCGGCAGCACGCCAATCTCCATCGTGAGGTGCTCGAGGAACCGCAGGCTCGGCGAGAGCGCGGCTGACACGGGCGTGGCGCCGGACGCGGCGCGTGGCGCGCCCACGCCCACCGAGTAGAAGCCGCTCGCGAGCGTCGACTGCGCGCGCTTGCACCGCATGGCCGGGTCGTTCTCGTCCTCTATGTCGCTGGGCAGGCTGTGGGAGCGACGGCGCGGCGTGTGGCGTGGGCCGTCGGCGGCGGCTGCTGTTGTGGCTGTGACTTGTGGGGACGCGACTGCCAGCGCCACGTCCTGGTGGGCGCCTTCAAGAATCGATGGGCGACAGAGTGGCACGGCAGTGGCTGCCATGGCGGCTGGCGCTGGTGGCGACGTAGGGTTGCCGGCGGCAACTGCTGGTGGTCGTAACGTTAGCGCCATGACCGACGCCCCCAGCTGATCCAGTGATGATAGCGCGGAAGTAGGTAGGTAATCCCGCGGGCTTCTCTGTTTCTGTGCCGCCTCGCCCAGGTGGCGACGCCGAGCGACTCGCGTGATGGATGGCAGCACACGCCATCCACGTTGAAGCGCCGCCGGGTGGCCAAACGTGGAAACATGACGGCGACTGCCCCAACCGGCTGAACACATGGATTGTATATCACAGAAGATTGGATCACAGCAGTTGTATCTACATACCCTATTAGAAGGTCGCTCTAGGCAGTAGGAATATTTGATATAATAGAAGTTGGCCGTCCGCGTCGCATGCTCGATGGGACACGTCGTGTGCTGATGGCCAGAGGCCGTGCTGGCGATTCCAAATCCGACGTCCGCACTTATTCCGGCCACGTCCAATTGTGGATGGCGGCGGGGTCGTTCGCTCCGAGCCACCGACGTGACGCGACGCCGATGCGACGGCGCGTGCTCTGCGATGCTTCCGTATCTCGCGGAACGCTCCAAAGCGGGTTTACTCTGCGACTTGATTGCGTTGAGGGCGGGGCGCCTCATGCCGCGTCGCATTGGCCAGAGACGAGAGCAGCAAACGTCCCTGCGACGCGTGAGAACACATATATAGACGAATGCCACGGAACACCACGGACGCTATCCGCAGCTAGGATCATGGGTGGGCTCTGTATTGTACTGGAATGTTCTTCGCAGTGGTTCATAACTGGTGGTAGTAATGGGCTAGTGCTCGGCGTGGCCGCACACGGGGCAGCTCATGGACTCGTTGAGCTTGGGCACGATGCACTCGTCGTGGAAGCGGTGGCCGCACGCGAGCTTGGTCGTGTAAAAGTGGTGGCGCGGCTGGCTGGACGAGCGGCGCGGCGGCGCGCGCGGTGGCAACGCGGTCGCGTTCGTGTGGCTGGTGGGCGGCGCCACCGGCACTGGCGACACCGCAGGACTGTCCGGGCTTTGCGATGCCGCCGAGTCCGTGCACGCGTCGGACGATGAGACCGGCGGCGATGGCACGGACGATGAGACAGTCGAGCTCGACGCAACTGGTGGCGGCGGTGAGGGCGATGGCGTAGTCAGACTTCCATTGGTCGGACTGTGGGCCTCGTCCCCCAGGTGCGAGTGGCAGATCGGGCAGTAGTCGTCCTCATCGGCGCTGGTCGTGCTGCTTGGCGGCGCTTCGCTTTCCTCGCGTTCCTCGGCGGCCCGATCCGAGTCGCCCGTGTCGAGCGAATCCCACGAGCGGCGCGACACACTGCCGGAGGAGGACGCCGGGAGCCCCGTCGCGGCCAGCGCCGCGCACTCGCTCGAGATCTTGGGCGCGAGGCGGCACTGGTGCGCCTTGCCGACGTCGCCGTTCACGAACGCCAGCACTTCGTCGGCGACCGCGGACGTGAGCACGGAGCAGCAGTGGTTGCTGCGGTTGAGCACGAACGTCTGGAGCGTCCGCACGAACCGCTCGAGCGCCTCGCGGCGCGTCTGGAGCACTTGCTTGGGCGCGAGCAGCGCCCCCAAAATGTAGCTCTTGGGGAAGTAGCTCTTGACGAACGTGTAGAGCCACGGGCACTCGGCGTGGCAGAAGTGGCCGTGGCGCAGCGCCTTCTGGAGCCGGTGCTGGAACTGGCGGTACTCGTCGAACGACCGCGCGTGAACCCACGCGACCTTGGCCTTGGCGTGGTCGACGTGGAGCTCGAACGACGCGTCGCGGAGCCGCGCGGCTTTGGACGTGGCGCCCGATGTCACGCTCAGCGAGAGCTGCTCGAGCCACGCGACGTTGTCCGGCACCGGGTACACGAGCGCGCTGTTGCTGCTGGTGCTGTGGAGCGTGTTGGTGGGCGACGACCGGGTCCGGCGGCGCGAGGACGACGCCGGCGAGTCGGCGGTGGCGATCGACGGCATCCTCGTAGGCGTGGTCGACGGCGGAACTTCAAATGGCGTCACGGCGAGGCTCGTGCGTCCAGACGGAAGAGCGCCGAAGCTGAGCGTCATCGTCTTGATCACCTGCCCCTGGGCCGCCCAGTGGGCGCTGTCAGCCTGTGGGACTCCCCCTCGTCTTCCGGATTTTCCCAGCCCATGTCGCAGTTGGTGGGGCGGTGCAGCCTCGGAATCTTGGCGATAGAGAGTCAGCTGGGTATCTATTCTTGGAGGTGGCGGAGAGAGAACGGTGCAGGAATGAACCCAGTCGCGTTCAGTTCAGTATCATGTATGGAAGGTTATATGAGCTTGTGGGCCTGAGTCAATGCGTCCAGGCCCACCTGGCGGATTTCCAGCATGTGTGCTGGGTCCATAGATCACTCAATAGATTTCCCTCCATTGTACGAACCACATTCATGAATTAGTAGAGGGGAATGGAGTTTTACCCAATCCAAGCGTGTATCATCAGCTCCAGATGCCAATTGGTGAAAACGAAGGATAAGGATCTGGATGTGACCGTGAACATGGAGATGGGGGTGCCGATTCCTCGACGATGATGCCGGCGGAACGCCGTGGAAACGCGCCCATTACGGAGGCCGCGATGGGGGGCGTTCCCAATTCAACCGTACGGCAACTGCAACCTCCTTGGACCCGCAGTTGAAGTTGCGATAGAATGAATATGGAAATGAAGAAAGTTTTTCGTGGATATGGAATAAATTAGTAATATAGGTCATGGATGGAGCTCTATGCTTTTTGTCTACAGCTCGTCGTGGCCGCACACGGGGCACGTCATGCTCTCGTTCAGCTTGGTGATGATGCACTCGTCGTGGAACTCGTGGCCGCAGCTCAGCACGGTCGTGTAGCAGCAGTCCTTGCCAAAGTGCTCGTGGCACAGCGGGCACGCGGCGTCCTCCTCACTCTCCTCGTCGGTGGAGGAGGTCGAGAGCACCGAGTCCGAGGACGCGCGGTGCGCATTGGTCTTCTCCGTCGGGATCTGGTCGATCATGTCGGCGCCCACAAACTTGGCGAGCTCGTCGGCCACGGCGTGCGTGACGTGGCACGTGAGGTTCGCGCGGCTCAGCAGGAACTGGTGCAGCTGCGAGAGGATCTTGGCGAGCGACTCGCGGCGGTGCTGCACCACGCTCGAGCTGGACGAGCGGAACATGGAGCTCTTGGGGAAGTAGCTCGCGATGAATGAGTAGAGCCATGGGCACTCGGCGCCGCACGTGTGGCCCTGCTGCATGACCTCGAGCAGGCGGTTCTTGAAGGCCTTGTACTCGTCGAACGAGCGGCTGAAGCTCCAGCGCGAGTGCGACTGCTTGTGGTGCACACGAAGCACGTAGCGCACGTCGCCGCGGTGCTTGTGCGCGGCCTCGACGTCGAGCGAGAGCTGCTCGAGGCGCATGACGCTGAACGGACGCGGCGCGGCGTGGATCGAGTTGCCCGACGAGTGCGCGCGCTTGTACGACGGCGCGGAGGCGGCGGAGGAGGCGCCCATAGTCGGGGCCGAGGCGCAACGGGTGTGGCTGTGCATGGTGGCTTGGCGGTGGGCGATTGAAAAGTGAGGGTTTGGAGGGGACACACACGCCCGCCGCATGACCAGTCCGACCAACGAAGGGGAGAAAACCGTCGCCGTCGAACTTGTTTGCGCTGGGCGTGGCTGATGAGAGCGCCCTCGGCACCGTAATCGAGGAAAACCGTATTCCCATCGGCGGAGAAACGGGACACGCGGCGTGATGATGGTCTCAGCAGGTGTATAATCAAGCGGGAATGGTATCTTGATATTGTCTATCAAAGGTTAACCTAAATATGTTTTGGACCGAAAATGAATGAACCTGATATTGCTTTAAACGAAGGGTATCGAATGTAGAAGTTTCTACCTCTCGTAATCACGGCAGAGCCACATCCCAAGGTCGGAGCGTCATCGTAAGAGTGATGGTTGTTGGACACCATCAACATTTTGGAAAATGGTTTGATTTCTCTGGTGGAAAGAAGTCCACCGCAAGGAAAATGTGCGGGGGGGGGAGAGAAGTACATGAAGAACGGGTCAAACCGCTTGCGTTGTAATCTTTGACGGAAGCGTCTCGCAGTGTTAGGATCGAGTGGACCAGGCGGGCGTTAATTCCGTAGCCAACGAGTGGCCAGGGCCTCGCGGAAACTAAAACGATAATGAGACACCAGCGTTGCCTACGGATTGCATTCGCCAACACGAGCGCTTCAGTAGGTGACCCTGGCGCTAGTTACTATGAGGTCGTGCAGGACCACACAAACGCGAGCAGAACGACTGGCGGTAGAGCCAAGCACCGCGTAGGGTGGTTGAGATGGGGCGCGGGCTCAAAAGCCACCACGGAGCTCGAGGACCGCACGTTCGCCCACCGATGGGTCTTCAACAAGCGTCAACCCTCTACGGCCACGCTTGCGGCCATCTCGTCGCCAGGCGTCGACATCTTCTTGAATGGTACATGGTACAGTGTACCAGTCGGGAGCAAACCGTAGGAGTGATGGTCGCCAGGAGCAATCGACGGTTACGATCCGTTGGGTACACTGCTGGGTACACTGCCCAAGTGTACCCATTTGAGAATGGTGGTAACACGACAAGTCGAGTGGGAATGCTGGTGAGTCACCAGGGGTGACCGAGTCCATCGCAGTGTTGGTTACAAACGCGGCACTTCCAGCGTGGAAGCGACATTTTCACACGTGATGATGCTCTGCTCTGTGCGACTCACCAACACGCACCGTACTTTTGGTGGCGACCAAATGGCTCCATGAAGGGTGCACATCCATGAGACTCTTCAAATCATACCGTACTCGTGAATCATCAGGCTCACGGCCGCGCACCCTCCATGGAGCCATTTGCCCACACGTGTGACAGGAATGGATACACGTCAGTATATACAGTACTATAGCGTCTAGAGTCTGCATCTAGCGTGTATCCATCCCGGTCACACGCTGCAAATCATATCCACGAACTGGAGCACAAACAATCATTCACGTGACAGAATGACCGCGATAGTTTCTTAGGCCAGGGGAGACTGCGTTCTCAAGGCAGCCGGTTGCCGCACTCGTGCCGCCACTTGAGAATCGGTCGCTGATCGATCACATCCGCATCCCGTGGCTGCCCCAACTTCAGCTCTTATTTTGAGTGGCACACTCAGGCTTGAGTAGTCTAGAGTTATGTCTTGTGTGGTGCAAGTCAAGCCGAGTCGATTGCTGCTCCTACAGGAGGTAGCTCGAGCACTCCCGTCTCCTCAGACGCCACAGACATGCGCGGCCACAGAGACAGCTAGAGCACTGGGGAAGTCGCGGGTCTGATGAAAGACTGGTTTGGTACAGCTGAGAAAATGCCTCGGGCCGCCATGCACGTCTTACGCCGACTCGCTGCCATCGCGCATGAGCCCAGTCTACAAACGATAATGATCATTACACACTGCTGCATTCGGAGATCGCCACTCAGTCGGGAGAAGACAGCGGCCAGTCTGGTTGGACTGCCGCGCGTCAAGCCGGGCGTCCCCATAGCCAAGGGCTAGCATCGTCCAACAACCTCACTCACTGTCCCATCTATACGCTAGCCATCCCGACAGCTCCACCGCGCCTCCGAGGCCGCCTCAAGCGGAGCGTGGCTCGCCCTTTTGGTCGTACAGGTACCGGTATTATCCACAGACACACCAAGCTTTGTTCGTACCGGTACATGTACTAGGCAGGTTCAGATTTTCGAGATGTACAACTTGTGAATCGGGAATAAATACCGGTATTTATCGGTTTTCTGCAAGGAATCAGCGATTTCTCAGATCTGTGTCAGATCTGAGTCAAATTGGCGTGTACAAGTCCAACTCGAGACGTGTAGAATGGAGATTTCAAGTCCAAGATGGGGCTTGGTGGACGTGTACATGAAACATAGACGGGACATGTACTTGTAAGGATTTCTTTGCAGTGGGGTTAGGGGTAAAATAAAAGCTATAATTACAAGTCCAAGCCCTGAACCTGCCAAATATCCACAGACAGACCAAGCGACCTTGAAGTTGCGCTGATCAACTTCAAGACACTTTCGTTTCCAACCAATCCCAGCCCTCTTTTACACATTTATCACCAATCCATTCGCCCTACTAGCGACGCCACACTCCACCCCGCACCCACTTGGTTGTGTGGGGAGTCCCCACACAACCAAGTGCCACAGAGGTGAGGGGGACACTCGGCAGTACCGTAGTTACATCCTCCTCTGTCACCGCGCACTGCCCCTTGACGGCAGCAACATCATGGCCACAAGGCTGGATGCATAATGTCGCTCCCCGAAATCCTCGGGCTTCGTCAACACCCACAGAACCTCAATCAAGAGGTTTTTCACCCAAAACTGGTCCGATACCGGTATGATTACTAAACGACGGGGCAGCGCATCTCACCACTTCAGCCAATCAGCGTGCGTAGAACCTGCCCCATGGCGGCCGCCTTTGTCAACGTCACCGTCCGCTATTACCGGTACACCAGCAGCTCAGTTGGCCGAACTTTCCTCTCGCAAGTCCAGCACAAGCGTCCGCTCCGCTCCGCTCCTCCCAACCCATTCCGCGATCCGCGTTCTCCTCCTCCTCAGCTCCCCTCCTCTCCTCCACCACCGCCACCACCATGGCTGCCGCGCTCCGCAACTTCATCGAGAACTCGCCGACGGCCAAGTTCCAGCCCGAGAAGGGCCGCTACCACCTCTACGTCGCGCTCTCGTGCCCGTTCGCGCACCGCGTGCTCGCCGCGATCAACCTCAAGGGCCTTCAGGACTTTGTGGACGTCACGGTCGTGCACCCGGTCTTTCAGCGCACGCGCCCCGACGACGAGAACGACACCCACACGGGCTGGGCGTTCGTGGACCCGGTGGCGACGCCGTTCATCGCCGGCCCCACGGGCGTCGGCAAGTACTCGTCGCGCGGCGCGCAGCTCGACCCGCTCCACGGCGCCCAGTTCGTGCGCGACCTGTACGAGCGCGTGACCAAGGAGCCCGTGCGCTACTCGGTGCCGCTGCTCTGGGACAAGAAGTTGGACACGATCGTCTCGACCGAGTCGGCCGACATGGTGCGCTTCTTCAACACGGCGTTCGAGGAGCTCCAGCCCAGCAGCCTGGACCTGTACCCGCCGCACCTGCGCGCCGAGATCGACGCGACCAACGAGTGGGTCACGGACTCGATCAACAACGGCGTCTACAAGGTCGGCTTTGCGCAGTCCCAGGAGAGCTACGAGGCCGCGCTCGCGAACCTGTACGCCGGACTGGACCGTGTTGAGGCCGTGCTCGGCGAGCACCGCTTCCTGGTCGGCAACAGCGTGACCGAGGCCGACATCCGTCTTTTCGTGACGCTCATTCGCTTCGACGAGGCCTACGCGCTCCGCTACAACGCCAACAAGAAGCTCCTGCGCGAGTACCACAACATCTTCAACGTACGTACCCGCCTGCTCTTTGTTTTGCCCTGCGGGAACCACGATTGGTGGCTCACCTTTGTTTGGATGCTTCGAAACAGTATCTGAAGGACGTGTACCAGCTGCCGGGCATCGCCCAGACCGTCGACTTTGAGCACATTCGCCTGAGCTACTTCGGCTCGTCGACCGCGCTCAACCCGCACGGCATCATCCCAGTCGGCCCGGCCATCGACTACTCGACGCCGCACGACCGCGCCCGCGCCCGCTTCTAAGCAAGCACTCGCGCCACTGCGTCGCGCTCCAGTTGCCTCGGCGCCCCTCTTGTCGTGTCAATATAATTGAACTCGGTGTCCTCGTTTTGCTCAGTATGCGTTGTTTCGCCATCAAGAGTTTTGCGAGACCTGGTGTCAAACCGCGCGACCCGACACCAGAGCTGCCTAGAAGAACCGACCCATCCGAGAGCTGCGAGGCCGCCTGCAAACCCGCATTGTTGGCGCTACCCGAGCTCTAATTAGGTCCGAAGCTGTCGGTTACCACCGGTAGTATGATGCAAAGAGCTCAACCAGAACCCCCTATCTGGGCCGCCACGTCATTGGTGCCGTCGGTACCTCGAGCGGCGGTCGCGCAGCAGAGCCACGCAGCAGACGTCCGTAGGCTCATGCGCGTCTGTGTGCGGCGGTCGGTAGGACGGTCAAATGATCCCGCCAGGTCGACCATCATGACGTTACAAAGTCCTTCGAGTTGAAGTGACACCAACCATGTGACGTTTGTATACTTGAATACTGTATATCGTCACCACGAGTGACATTTTTCCGACAACTTTTTGTACGTGTCCACGTTGACGACATGGAAATAACTTAGAAGGGCACACTCGACGACACTAAGCGACCAACAGCCACGGATCATCAGTGCAGGTGCTTGCGGCGCTGTTGGCGCAGCGCCGAGCGGCGCAGGATGTCGTACTCGTGCTTGAGCAGGTAGCACACGGCCGCGCGCGAGACGCCAAATTCCTTCGCCAGGTGCGCCTGTTTCTCACCGGCGCGCACGCGGCGCACGATCTCGCAGCGCTGGCGTTCCTTCAGGTACTTCTTCTTGGTGCGCGCGGGCTTGACGTCCGCCGGCGCGTACGAGGTCGCCGAGCAGTGGCGCGGCCGGGGGGCAATCGTGACGCACTGCTGCTGGAGCAGATCTTGGTACCGCGTCGCGGCCACGGCGGCGCGCGCGGTCGGGGAGCCATAGTAATAGTCGTCCTCCATCTCCGAGCCGCTGGACGGCGCCGTGAGCCGCCAGGATGCCGTGCTCACGTCGGTCTCCGATACCGGGGAGGACGCCGGCGATAGCGACACGAAGTGCCCGTAGTAGGGCGAGCCAGGGGGCGTCATCGCCGAGGAGGAGGAGGAGGAGGATGGCGCGGGGGAATCGAACCCGCCGTATTGTTCGTATGGAGCCGCACGGCCGGTCGGCGTGTGGTTGTAGTTGGGCGCGGCACGTGGCAGCACCGCCGGGGCGCGGCGTGCGCTGCGCAGGAACGCGTCAAAGCTGGGGAGCGCCACGGAGAGCGCCATGATGCGTGTTGTGTGGCGGAGCGGAGGGACGGGATGCCCGTTGTGTGGACTTGTGATGGTGCTGGCCAATTGGAGAATGGCAGGACGGCAGAGCCGACAACCAGCAAGTGCAGGAAACGACGAACTCGGATAGGGGAAGGGCGGTCGCCTCCACCATCTCTTCCAGGAGGAAGTTCCTCCTCCACAGAAGAAAACCATGGACGGTCCATGGACGGTCGCAAAGATATGAATCACGAGGTGCCATTTTCTTTCCCTCCGGTGCTGTTAAAAATCGCGACCGCCGCAACAACAAAAAAGCGGCCACACCATCTTGTTCCAGTACCTATGAGCCCGTCCACCAAGATCAACTAGGCACCACATACTACTATTACTGTATCACGGCCCGAACACAAAGAAACGGTGTCACGCTTGCTGCCCCACAACTTGTGGGGCCACAAGTGGTTGAAAACATCGCTTGTCTCGTTTCGTCACAGTCACAGTCGCGCTGTGCCTGGTTGCCAGGTGGGGGCACATCGGGGCCACGACGAACCATCCCACGACGTTGGGGAACTCGTGTGCGCTCGTTTGTTCTTGTATCGTAGTATTACTCTGTACGGCTTTTCTTGTTCCCGCCACGACCCACGATCTTGGTTTTGGAGAAGGGGGACTGGATTTTCCTCGAGCGAGAATCCTACTCGGTTTCCTTTTGTTCATATGCAGCGGATCAGTGCATTGTTGAAAATATCCTCGACGGTTGGAGGGGCGACGAGGACAGACGTCAAGCAAAGAGAGCCGCCTTTTTAGAGCATCTCCAACCGCTCCGCCAAAACGTTCCGGTAAACAGAAAATTACGCGTTTTGAAATTTATGTGCCCCACCCGACAACGGCAAACGGCAAAACGGCAAAACGGCAAAACGGCAAAAATGGCTCCGGTAAATCCCGAAAAAACGGCAAAAATGGCGCAGTTTGCCGGCGCTCCGGCAAGTCCCGGAAACTCAGATTTTCAGGAAAAACTGAGTTTTTGCCGAAGACGGGTGGGAAAAATTCCGGCAAATCGGCAAAATTTTGCAACGGCAAAACCTGTTTTGCCGGAACGTTTTGCCGTCCACGGTTGCAGATGCTCTTAGCAGTCCCAACTATTGCTAAGGCGGCTCTCTTTGCTTGACGTCTGTATTGTGATTTGATCCCGGCGATTTTTCAATCGCCGGGATCAAATCGCCGGTCAAATCGCCAGCCTCTGATACTGGGTACTTATCATCACATAAGAGAGGATTTTAGGCTGTATTCTCTCCGACTCTGGATTCTCTGGATTCTCATTCACACACCAAACCAAAGACAGCACCAACGTCAAGCGCCGAAGGCAGCGGCAACATGCAACTGGAAGGCGCTGCGGAGCGCGCGGAGCGCGCGGAGGGTACAGCAAGCCCAGAACCCACGTTCGACGATATCCTCCACAAGCTGTGGGAGCATTTCCGCCCGCGGATCGAGGGCAAGGCCATCAAGACAGAAGACGGATGGGCATATGAGAACGAGGTATTCATCACCGACTGGAAGCACTTTTTCCAGTTCAAGTCTGGAAAGTACCGAGACGAGAGCGACCGAACTGATGCGAGTTGGAACTCGTGGGTGACATCATAAAAAGACGAGACGCTGCTCCTGGTGATCTACAAGTACGGTGATGCGCTGGGAAAGAAGGATGACAACGACGAGTTCTTGGCCGCGTGTGTGCGACCACGTCAGCGCGATCGTGCCGGTGCAACAGCCCAAATTGAGATCAACGAAGTCGTCGAGCAGCTCAAGGCACACT
>JAADWV010000664.1:0-17763 GCA_023336295.1 Pythium folliculosum | reverse complement strand
TCCGCGTCACAGGCTGGCATCATCACTATCGCGTTCACAACAAGATGTCCGATAAGGCCGCGAACATCGCGATGGATGCCCGACGCAGCTTTCAGGCCTCCGCCCAAGATGACCGCCCAGAACTTGACTCGGTCCGCGCGCTACTCGGCAACGACGTCGCGCCGTGGACCGAGCGTCTTCTGAATTCCCCTCTCGCTTTGTCTCGCCCCCCAGGCGGCTAGGAAGATCTCGCGGCTCTGCGGCCGGTTTTACGCATCGCGTTCCTCCGGCGGTAGAAGCTGCACCGGCTAGCGCCTACAGCTAGCTGAAGGGTTATCGGGTTCTATATTGTAACTAATACACCAATCGTTCATCGTTCTAGTTTGGACCGCGTCGCCAAACTCGAAGCTCGCAGACCGTGGCGGAATGGAGCGCTTCAAATAAAACGTGAACGGGGATCAGCCTTCCCAGAGTTCTTGCGCCTAGGCCGTCGGCACCTCGGGCGTCCTGGCCTCGACGTACTTGGGCGACATAGCCTTGTTGCGTGCACTCTTGCCGTTAAAGAGCTCCTCGATATCCTCCAGCAGGATCCCACGCGTCTCCGGGCAAAAGTAGTACACGAATATACCGCAGCATGCGCAGAGAGCGAAGAAGAGGAAGAAGACGCCGTCGATGTTGAGGTACGGGAAGAGCTTGGGCACCGCGAGCATGATGGCGCCCGTGCCCCAGTTGCCCATGGTCGAGAGCGACACCGCCTTGGCGCGTACGTTGAGCGGGAAGATCTCGGCCGGGTAGATCCACGCCACGGGTCCCCACGAAATAGCAAAGTTGAACACGAAGAAGCACGCCGCGACCAGCATGACGACGCCCGCGGCCTTGCTGCAGCCTGTCTTCTTCGAGTCACCGTCGCAGCCAAACGTGAAGCTGAGCGCGCAGACCAAGTGGCCGACGCACATGCCGGCGGCGCCAAGCAGCAAGAGCTTGCGGCGCCCGACCGAGTCCACCCAGTGCATGGCAGGGACCGTGCTGACGACCTTGACGACCGACATGATCAGGAGCGAGACGATGCCGTCGCCGAGAACGTCCTTGAAGATCTGCGCGCCGTACGCCAGCACGGGTCCGACGCCCGACGTTTGCTGCAGCACCTGCAGCATGACGGCGATGAACACGCGGCGGCGGATCGACGGGTCCAGGAGCTCCTTCCACGCCACCTCGTCCCCCTCCGCATCGAGCTGCTCGCCAATGGCGTTGAGCTCGTGGTGGACGTTTTCGGTCTGGCGCAGCTTCTGGAGCGTCTTCTGAGCACTCTCTCGGCCCTTGTGCTGGTACATCCATCGAGGCGACTCGGGTACACAGAAGATGCCGAGCAGCACGATCACTGGCGGCGCGAGCGCGACCGAGAACGTGATGCGCCACCCAGCGTCGTAATTCTTGACGATCTGGTTGACGACATTGGCCGCGAACAGCCCGATGACCACCATCATCTGCATGAAGCCCGAGAGCAACCCACGCAGCTCCTTCGGAGCCGCCTCGGCGCCAAAGATCGGCAGCGAGAACGACGAGTTGCCGACGCCCATGCCTTGTACGACACGCGCAAGGAGCACGACCGCGTGCTTGTGCGCGGGCGAGGCCACGACCCAGACCGTGCCGGCACAGAAGACAGTACCAGCGGTGAAGATGGTCATGCGACGCCCAAACTTGTCGGCCACGTAGCCGCCGAGCGCGGCGCCGCAGAAGCAGCCCAGGTAGTACGTGACGTTGAAGAGCGTCGTGAAGCTGCGCCAGTTGTCGGGAAGTGAGCTCGAGGACTTGTGGCAGTCGTCCCACGTGTTGCCGTCGTAGTCGACGCAGAAGTCTTCGAGGAACGAGCGCATGACGAGCACGCCACCGGTGACGCCCTGGTCATAACCGAAGAAGATGCCGCCGAGCGACGCGAAGACGCAGACGATGATCGCGTACGTGCGCGAGCCCTCGGTGGGCACGTCGTTGGTGGTGCGCACCGAAAGACTGGCCATCTTGTGTGCTGTTCGCGAGCTCGAGGATATGTAGGCGCTTGAGGCTTGGAAGACCGATTGGAAAGTGGAAATGGAGCTGTCGTGATAGTTGAGGGGGGCACTGCAGGCAGCAAGGGACCGTCTTCATGGCACAGGCTGTGCGGCACGGCCCACGCCTTGCTCCCCCTCTCCTCCCTACATATCCAAAGTTCAAGTGCAGCCATCGACAGATCTTGACTGATCCTGAAGGGCCCTTCAACGTGCTCGAAAAAATAGAGGCGACGGACACTCAATTACGCATGTTATAACCTAACATATGGCACTAGAAATTGTCTTTTGTCGCCTTCCATAGCCAATAGCACCAGTTCATGTGTGGTTTTATCTCTTTTAGGAACTGTATTAGCCCAAGTCCTAAAAAAAATCACCACGTCATCCTTGATGATGCAAGGAAGACAGCGCATTGTGGCACACCTGTCCCCTCTCAAAGTGTCGTGATCGTTGGAGCGTGGTGTGTGAAAGTTCACACCTTGCTCTTCAGTACTCTACCATAAACCTGGGTAGCCTGAGTGCGTTGGTTCATCCTGGTCCTGTTGGATGGTTCTTGCGCTCGTGGAATTGCCGTGTTCAGCGCGCCGGAATTGCTGCAGACATGACGCCCTTAGTCCAAGTCACATTGCCGTTAGTCCCGGCCGACAGTTGCGCTTCCTTTCAACCGCGTGGGCGCTCTCAGTGTTCGCTGGGTAGTGTCGAGGAGCAAGTTGCATCCCCGGCCCGGTGCAGACCAGCGGAGCACGGCACCAAGTCACCTTGCAGTTAGAGCCTGCAGATTTTACTGCACGTTGCATGCGGAGCACATTTGCGGCGATTTTCACTCGTAGCGTGTGAGTGCGAGTCGCAACTTCCAGCTTTTTTGGCCATCCTCACACCAAGTGCCTTAGACGGCCCTGCCATCCAGGTGGGAGCAACTTCAAGAACCAAGAAAAGCCGGTCGAAACGGATACAAGCCAGTGATGTTGTGACCCTGAGATGCCAGGGAGACACTCGGCAGATGAGTACGGCGGGGGTATTGAAACGCAGGTGGTCACCAGTCAGCGGTGGGCGTGGAGGTCGCGCGTGGAGCTCGGATGCGGCCGCTGCAGCAGCGAGGCTTCGCGAAAAAGGCTCAGCATCGCACCGCTACGTCCACGTCGGCAAATCGTGCTCCAACGCTTGTGTCGGGGAAGTGTCGAAGGTGTAAACTTCCTCAGCGCATTGGGCAGACCTCTCTCTCCACCCACACACAAGGCTTGAGCTTCAATTTGAGGCGACGACGGCAGACTATGCAACCAATGTGCAACAAACAGGTTCTACAGGCGTCCAAAAAGACTGGAACCACCAGGCGTGACATCATGAGATGTGTGGTCGAAACCTCAAGCTCGAGTCGACCGCGATGGACTGTACTGGAATCCAGTACATCAAAGCGGCACATCTCGCCGACTGCATCCAGACTGGATGCAGTCGGCGAGATGTGCCGCTTTGATGTTACCGTACGGAAAATGACGTCAACGGTGCTTGGAGCAAAACTACGCATCTCCGGAATGCAGTTTCTGTTGCCTGCCACGAAGACGCCTTTGGACAATTCGGGAAGCTTCTCGTGGCGCATCATCTCAGACGGATCACAAGTGAAGCGTGTCTCCCTGCTCGAATACTGAGGACACGCAACTAGCTCGCCGCAAACAAGCGTTCAACCAGCCTCCTCATCCCGAGTAAATGTACATTCCCTCTGCATCCGATGGGACACTTTTGCGATGGGAAGTCGTACTGGGGAACGATGAGTGGGAGGCTGTTCCCATCTCGGCGTCATCGAGGATACCGAAGGTATCAGTTGATGCCCGAAAGGCGATATTATACCTACGTGCCATTTCAATCTGCATGCCGGTCAAATGCCAGCGTGGGTGTTACAATCCATCAAAGCGAGCCTCAGTTGGATACATTCTGGGCTGCTTTATCGTTCTACCCAATACTCTCATGTTGATTCCACAAACAACACAGTTTCGCCTGTATTTGTGCACCCCGCCTGCCCATCTTCGAAGAGATCTCTGCAAATGGCGTCTGCTTCTGCTTCATTGGTTGCATCTGCTAAAATGGGTGTTTATTCCCTTGCTGACAGTCAATTCTGATCTGTGTGTGTGGACCGCTGGCCGCTCCTTTGCGACGTTGCAGTTGGGCGGGCCGCTCCGCCTCTCTGGTCGAGGGTAGTTGAACGCGCGACCTTGTCTTCGACTCGAGTGCAAAACACAATCCCAAGAGTGGATACGGTCCGTTCCTGAGCTAGAGGGCTTCGTTGGGCACCACGGTGTTGGCGCGATTGCCAATGGGCTAGCCGCACTGACGAGATCTCAAGATGTTGGCAGGAGGTATCAGGGGCAACGATTGCTCAACGGATGTTGAGCCTGCTGTCACCAACATGTCACTTTCCGTTATCGAGGACATTCCCGCAACAAAAGACAAAACATTTTGTTTTTGAACCACCATCGCGCTGGTGCACTCTATTGCTTGTCCGACTCGCCCTTCTTCGGCTCCTCACTTGTCTCCGCATCAGGAGACTCCGTGGAGCTAGCCGCTGTTGACTCCGCGGAGCTGGCCGCCGTCGAGTCCGTTTCGGCTTCGTCCTTCTTCGCCTTCTTGTCAGCCTCGTACTTGTCAGCTTCTTTCCACGACTCCTCCACAAACTCAGTGTACGTCTTGTTACCGCCGAAAGGACGCGGGCCGAGCACGCGGACGATGTCCGAGTGGTTGATCGTCTCGTTATTCAGTAGCTCCTCAGCAAGGTCGTGAAGCACGTTCTTCTTCTCCTTCAGGATCTGCTTCGTCCGCTCGTACGCCTCGTCCACGATCTTCTGGACTTCCTCATCCATTATCTGCGCCGTCTTCTCACTGTACATGTTGCCAGCGTACGGGTTGCTCTCGTCCTTAGGGAACGCGAGCTGGCCGACACGGTCGTTCATACCATACAGCTGCACCATCGAGTACGCAATCTGTGTAACCCGTCGAAGATCGTCGGAAGCGCCGGTCGTGACGCGACCGTCAAAGTTGATGAACTCGGACGCACGGCCACCGAGTGCCATGCACATCATATCCACAAGAGCCTCACGGCTGTGCAGCGCCACTTCCTTCGGCAGGTACTGCGCGTAACCGAGCGAGCCCTTGCCTCGCGGCACAATCGTAACCTTGAGGAGCGGGTCAGCATGCTCCAAAAACCAGCCAGCGACGGCGTGGCCAGCTTCATGGTACGCAACGGTCTTCTTCTCTTCAGGCGACATGATGCGGTTAGTCTCCAGACCACCGATCACACGATCCGTGGCTTGTTCGAAGTCCTTGAAGTTCACATTCGTGCCACTACGACGCGCGGCAACAATCGCGGCTTCATTACAGATGTTGGCGATCTCCGCACCTGCGAAGCCGGGCGTCAGAGCCGCAAGACGACGAGCAAAATCATCAATTGAGCCGTCGAGCGTCAGGTTCTTCAGATGGACCTTGAAGATCTCGCGACGACCCTTGATATCCGGCTTGTCCACCGTGATCTGACGATCAAATCGACCCGGGCGAAGAATCGCCTTATCGAGAATATCCGCACGGTTCGTGCCTGCAAGCACGACAACGCCCTCGCTCGAGGCGAAGCCATCCATCTCCACAAGAAGCTGGTTCAGAGTGTTTTCACGCTCATCGTTGCCGCCTGAGAATCCGCCCTTCGAACGCGCGCGCGCGACAGCATCGATTTCATCGATGAACACGATGCAAGGAGCGTTCGCACGGGCCTCGCGGAACAAATCACGCACTCGCGACGGACCGACACCAACGAACATCTCGATGAAATCCGAACCCGAGATGCTGAAGAAGGGTACACTGGCTTCGCCAGCGGTCGCCTTGGCCAGAAGGGTCTTACCAGTACCTGGCGGCCCGACAAGCAGCGCTCCCTTCGGAATCTTCGCACCAAGATCCGTGAAACGCTTCTGGTTTCTCAGGAAATCGACGAATTCCATGATCTCCTTCTTGGCTTCATCGACACCGGCGACATCCTTGAAGGTGATGTTGATATCCTCCTTGGTGATCTTCTTCGCTGGACTCTTGCCTACCTTGAAAATGTTGCTCATTCCGCCACCGCCGCCGGCACCACCACCCATACCACGCATGGATAGCAGCAAGAAACCGACGAGCACAAGAGTCGGCAAGAACTTCAGCATCTCGGACGCAAAGTTCATCTCACTCACATACTGCACCGGGATGTAGTCACGCGGCTGGATACCAAGCTGGTGCTGCGCGTGCTCCAGTTGACGCTCCAGACTGTCCACACTGCCGATGTTGAAGTAGTAAACAGGCTGGCTCTGCTGGGGCTTGTTCCCACCACGGAGGCTGCTCAAAGGACCTCGTCCTCCAGCCGGCTGGTGCTGACCGTGCTGATCGTAAGACCCCGATCCCGAAGGGTTCGGGAACGAATGGGCCGGGTCGTGCCAGTCCGGAGACTCAGACGTCGTCATGGAACCCGAACCACCATCGCCAGCAGCCGCGTTGTGGAGGTACACCTTCACATACTTGTTGTTGACCACCACGAGCTTCTCCACGCGGCCCGTCTCCAGCAATCGGTTGCGGAATTCCTGGTACGTGATCTCTTGCATCGGCTTGTCGACTGACGCAAGGTCAGAAAGAAGAAGTGCGGCGACAGCGAGCGGCACCATGTACGCCATACCCTCGCGACCGCTGTTACCGCTGCCTCCCGGGGACGGTCCTGATCCCGAGCTGTTACTCGAGCCCTTGTTGCCGCCAGCACCCGCCTTCGAGCTCAGAGTCTTGGTGTCGCCCTTGGCACCTTCACCAGCCTTGGGCCCCGACTTAGGCGCGGCAGCCTTGCCGGTCTTACCGGCGCCATTCTTCGGGTAGAAGCGACCAAAGCCTATACTCACATCAACACATAGTCAGCACATATCCACTGGGAGGTGTTGACACGAGAGGTTCGGCAACACGCACCCTTGGGCACTTCCTCCGACAGCCACTTCCAAAAGTCGCTCGCCGCCTCCTTGTTGTCCGCCGACTTGCGCACTGCATAGATTACCGATGAAACAACTTCAGTCGACCCACAGCCCCACAAAGCGTATCTTTACGAGAAGCGTCCGTACCGAACGAGTGCGAGCGCGAAGTCTGCAGGAACTGGCGCGCAAGCGCCGGATTCCGCGCCGCCTGCACGCTGCCGTTGAGCCCCATGCGCTGCAGCGTGATGCCCACTTGCTGTTGTCACCAAAACCACGGGGGGAAACCCACAACGAACGATACAAAACATCAGCACACGGGAATTCCTTTCGCTGTGGGGAACAAAAAAGACCACGCACCTGCTGGAGAATGTGCATCTGGCGCGGCGCGCACTGCTTGCGCACGGCCTGCAGCGCGTCGCGGCGCAGACGCCGCGTCGACGTCGAGAGCAACATCCGTCTTCGCTCGCCTGTGGTTCTCCGCTTCGATCCGGAGGTCCCCGAGTAATTTCCAACCTCTTCTTTGGCTTTCGTCACGGCCAGACACTGGGCCACGCAGAGGGGAGCTTTTCGAACGTCTAACGTATACACAGATACGAACCGATCTCTGGGACCGGGCCGGAGTGATGGTGCGACAGTAATCCGTATGCCAGGTAGACCTTCACTCTGCGACCTGCCCAATGAACCCTCTAATCGGATGGCTACTGTAGACGTCTTTCAAGCGACATTATGGATCTGCTACCTTCGTGCAACCCTCTCATCCCCTGCTGTTTGGTTGGTTGGCTCTTGGCCAGTGGTTCCTCGAAAAGGTGGCGGTCCGGGAGCTCCCTGGCCTCGCCCAATGGCGCCGCCACGGCCACGAGCATTCGTTCAATTTCGCCCCGAAAACAAGAACATCGATAACAATGGCTGACGCTCCTGCTCCTGCTGGTGAACGTGGTGGACGCGGCGGTTTCGGCCGCGGCCGTGGCCGTGGTGGCCCGCGTGGCCGTGGCGGCCCGCGCCGTGGCGGCCGTGCCGACGGCGAGAAGGGCGAGTGGGTCCCCGTGACCAAGCTCGGCCGTCTGGTCAAGGAGGGCAAGATCTCGTCGCTCGAGGAGATCTACCTCTTCTCGCTCCCGATCAAGGAGTGCGAGATCGTGAACTACTTCCTCGAGGCCTCGCTCAAGGATGAGGTCATGAAGATCATGCCGGTCCAGAAGCAGACCACCGCCGGTCAGCGCACGCGCTTCAAGGCCTTCGTCGCCGTCGGCGACAGCAACGGCCACATCGGTCTCGGTGTCAAGTGCGCCAAGGAAGTCGCCACGGCCATCCGCGGTGCCATCATCCAGGCCAAGATCGCGCTCGTCCCGGTCCGCCGTGGCTACTGGGGCCGTATGGTCGGCGCCCCGCATACCGTGCCCAACAAGGTCACGGGCAAGTGCGGTTCGGTCCGCGTGCGCCTCATCCCGGCCCCGCGTGGTACCGGTCTGTGTGCCGCCCCGGCCGTGAAGAAGCTCCTCGGTATGGCTGGTATCGATGACTGCTACACCTCGGCGCGTGGCCACACGCGTACGCTCGGCAACTTCGTCAAGGCCACGTTCTACGCGCTCCGCGCCACGTACGCGTACCTGACGCCGGACCTCTGGGAGCAGCACTCGTTCTCGAAGACGCCGTACCAGGAGAACGCCGACTTCCTCTCGAAGACCGCCATCAAGAAGTAAATCCTGTTCTCGTTCCCTTCTCTCTCAGGCAGAGGCGAGGTGCGCGGCGCGGGGCTCCTCTCTCGGGAGGGCCCCGCGCTGAAGAGGAAAGCGTAGGAACGAACGCTACGGTGCGTAGGTGTCGACCTCTTTGTAGTCTTGGTGCGCGGAGAGCGTTTGGGCGAACGCTACGGTGCGTAGGTGCCGACCGCGCATGAAGAATACACAAACCTTGTTCCCATACTTTCTCGTCCCTCCTGTTCATTTCTGTTCTGTAAGTTGGGCAGCTCTACCGCGTGAAACGTGGCTTGGAGATATTAGATTTGTGCGATCTGTTCGATCTCCATTTCCGACGGCCTCACGCCCACACAGCCTCCATTCCCCCACCTAAGCCATGAAAGTCCGTCCCATGGAGTTTCGCATACAAGTCCCGAATGCGATGATGACGCCCATCAGCAAGAGTGATCATCTCTCTCTCGGAGTCGAGCGCCAGTGTGGTGTCCCTTGTTGGGTAGATCCCAATTCGGGACCGTTCGGGACCGTCCCACCCCACCCGTTCGGGTCCTTCTGGCCCAGTGGTGGTGTGAGAACCCTCGTCCGCGCCTGACAAAGACACACGCGCGAAAGCTCCCTCGCATCCTGACCGCCCGCTTCCCGGCAGCTCTCGCCATCTCTCTCTCTCTCTCGCTCCTCCAACGAACATGGCCCAGTGGAGCAAGCCCGTGATCATCGGCGCCGCCTCGGCGGTGGCCGCCGCCGCGTTCCTGCTCTTCGCGCTCGCCAAGAGCAACAAGAAGAACGGCAGCGTACGTCATGTGTGCACAAACAGCACCACCGGCATCCCCTCGCTTTCTCTCCGTTCGTCCACTCCCCACGCACGTGCGCATCTGCAGTGATCCCCACCAGACATGCCGGCGTGCTGTATGGGCGCACCAGTGTTCCGCGTGTGTGGAAGGGCGAAGCAGGCAGAAGGAATGCACAGAGGGGATTGCGGTCGTGTCATGCGTGGCAGTCATGGTGATGGTTGATTATTCTGACATTGGTGTGTTTTGTTTCTCCAGTCGGACAAGAAGGACAGCAGCGAGGACGGCGTCCGCGAGGTGCCAAACCTCCACAAGGACCAGCTCCTGAGCATTCTCGAGACGATCTGCTCGCAGATGGGCCAGGTCGTGGTACGTTTCGCAACATTAGTTGATTGATGGACGACTCCGGTTCCGATGGCTAAGCGTCGGGCAAATTGGTGTAGATGCAACTGGCCAAGCTCGAGGCCAAGATCCGCCAGGAGTCGTCGCAGAGCGGCCGCGCGCTGCCCGAGGACCAGCTCGCGTCGTACCTCATGGGCCAGTTCGAGGAGGCCATGAAGGCCATTGAGAGCCAGGTGTACGCCAAGTTCCAGACGACCGAGGACGAGGTCAAGGTCGCGACCGAGTACTACGAGGAGGAGGAGGACAAGGACGTCGCGAACGCCGTGACGAAGCTCCAGGACCTGTACCGCGTCATGACGGGCGGCGGCGTCAGCGATGTCGAGGTCCCGGAGGACCTCACGCTCGAGAAGGTGCGCTTTTACTTTTGTTGTGGTGGTTTGTGGCCGATTGAACTGTACGGTATTGACGTGCTCTCATTGTCTGTGTAGTTCGTGGCGATCATGCACGAGACCATGGAGTCGCTGAACGTGGCGATGGAGGAGGTGTGCTTAGAAGTGAAGGAGCTGAACCCGGACAACAAGGAGGACGCGATCAACCAGCGATATGTCAAGCGCGCCGACGCGCTCTCGGCCGACATCCACGCCAAGCACGGCCTCACGCGCGAGGTGCTCCAGGCGGCCATGATGAAGTACCAGCAGGAGCCGGCGTTCCTGATGGCCATGACGGAGCTGCAGCAGCAGCAGGCGGAGCGATTCGCGGCCGCGGCCTCGATCTTTAACGGTGAAGTGAACATGGGCCTCGAGTAAACGACTAGACGGCTACTCGGATCCCCCATACCTCTTCCCTCCACACATCCCCCTCTCCTTCCACCATCCGCTGGACCGCTGGGCGACGTAGTCTGGGCACCCCACGGACGGCGGCTTAGTAGTAGTTGCCCCCACTAAACCAATCCCAACACCACACTTTTTTCCCCAAAACGAGCATCATTCTCCCGATGTTGTCTCGGTCTCTGCATGACATGACACGCAGAACATGGGTACACTATTTTTGGGCCACGCCCTGGCAGTTCGTGGCGAATGCTTGGTTTCACACTCCCGTACGCGTGCTCCAAGTCTGGAGAAGCGGAATCAACCAGCGGCGATGCAGCGCGACCGCCTGGAAGGATGGATGGTCCGGCACATCGAACAGGCCGATCTGGCGCGGGGCACGGTCATCCAGCTCCCCTCCCGCGCCAGCACGGCCCCGCCCAAGCCCTCCGCCGTGCGGTCGCCTCGCGCCGCCAAAGGGCTGGGCTCGCCGCGCCGCGGGCGTGGGGTCTCGGGCCTCGCAGTCGTGCAGCGGCCCGAGACACAGGCGGACGTCTACCAACAGCAGCGGCGCCCGCCAGTATCACCTGGCGAGCGCATGCGCCAGCGACTCGCGCCCCCGTACTCGTCTCTGCCTTCCGGAAGTGCTGCGATTGGCGAGCTGGACGAGAAAGACAGCGTGGCGCGCCAGTGGCGGCTCCACTTCCAAGACCCGAACCGGCCCTTCAAAGAGGACGGCAAGGTCGACCGCACGCAAGTGCTCAAGAGCCCGCGGCGGCGAGAAGCAGTGGACAATGCCGTCGACGGCGACGGGCTCGGCGACCAGGAGGAGTGGGAGGACGCAACTGACGACATATCGCCGCTTGCGTCCTGGGGCGTGTCGCGCGAGTACATCCTCGAGTACATTCGCCAGTCGGTCATGCCAGCGGCGTGGACAACGTGAGGTCACAGTGAGCACTCACCTCTCGCCTTGTTGATGCTGATGGAAACTGTGCTTTGTCGATATTGTGTGGCAGGCACGCGAGATTCTCCGGCGAATGGGAGGCTGTTCCGCCCTCGGAGCCAGACGGACGATATGCTGCCCGCGACGCAGAGTACGTAGGCAAGATTAACGATGCGGGGATTGGGGAACTGATGATGGGAAGTTGGGTATGGATTGTCGTAGTGAGGATGGAGTCTCCCCCTTCTTGACGTCACTGCCGCCGCTTTCCGCCCGCTCCAAGCCGCCCCATAGCCCCGAGCGATCGCCCACGCGACAATCGGGCAGCCCCCTGCGATCGACATCCCCAATGCGCAGTTTGCGTCGTCCGCATCCGGGCGCCTCGATCCCCCCGGCGACATCTCCGCGCCACAAGCCCCCTCGCTGCGAAGAGAGGTGTGACTGGATACCCTTGTCGTCCATATTCCGGTACTTATGAGACTCGTTATGGTCTGTAGGATACGCCGCGTGCTCGCCGAGCTGCGCGCGGACCCGAAGGCCTGGGAGGCCTTCCAGAAGGAGGTCAAGCGATACCTAGACGAACAACGACGGGTACGTCGCCACCTCTGCTACAACCCACTTGGTGGATTGCTGCTGATCCGATTGTTTTCGTCCGACAGAAACAACACGAGTCCAACGTGAGTACCCTCGCTGTTGTTCGAGTCTGCCCAAAGCGCGTACTAACCGTGTCTGCTTGACAGAAAATCCGAGAGAACAAACAGCGCGCGTCCATCAGCCCGCGTGCGCCGGTCATCCTCGCCGAAAGGTAGGTGGTTCTCGTTCTTTCCGGGGGCGAAAACGTCATGAAGGATTGACCCGCAAAGCGTGGTGGATTGTGGACTAGAAAGAGACGGCGCGACGAACGCGTCGAGCGTACACAGCGCCACCGACAATTGCTGATCCAGGACGAGGACGCACGGCTCGAGGCGATGGTGCTCGCGTACCGGCACCGCACGCAGGCTACGAACCAGAGCGAGAGCGACGCGCCGCGCGACATCACGACGACCGTGCCCTACCGTCGCCGCAAGATGTGGCTCGTGGCCGTGAGCTTCGCACTCGCGACCACGGCGCTCCAGCAGCGCCTGCTGTGCGCCAGGCAGCGCCAAGTGCTCGAGCGGATGCAGACCCGCGCGGCACGCGCGATCCAGCGGCTCTGGAAAAAGTTCAAGTGGCGCCACACGTCCAAGCAGACCATCGTGATCTACACGTGGCTGCGCAAGTGCCTCTGGAAGCTCATGTTCAAGATGCGCTGCCGCCGCAAGCGCCGTCTCGCGACCGTGCTCCAGCGGTTCATGCTGGACCACTTCAGCGGTAGCCGCGAGACGCGCAACTTCAACCGCATGATGCTCAAGTGGCGCGGCAAAGTGATCGTCTCGCAGCGGCTCGGACTCGGGTTCGTCCAGTGCTCGCGCGCGCGGCTCGCGGCGCTGGCGATCTGGTGGGACGCGCTGGACCACGAGCGCCAGCGGAGCGAGCGCCAGGGCCACGACCGCCACTTACCGCTCGCCGACGAGAAGGAGGCCGAGTGGAACGCGCTCGTCGGCAGCACGCGCGGCCGGCTCTTGATCCGACGGCCGTCCACGATCGGCGCTTCCTCCCGCTCGCTCAGCATCTCCCCAGCGGCACCTTCCCCATCGTCGCCATCCTCCCCCGCAACCGCAACGGTCTCGGCTACTGGCGGACCGCTAAACACGGGCGGTGGTGGGACGCCGATGATGTTCTCGCGTCACAGCGTGTCGACGCGACAGCTTCTGGACCAAATGGACGAGCGGCTCACGACCATGCAGCAAGTGCTGACGCCGATCGAGATCCAGCGGTTACAGCAGCACGCGTTCCACGTGATCAAGATCCCCAAGGCTATCAAGCTGCGCCTGCTGCTGGAGTTGCTCGCGGCCGCACGCAAAGACTATATCCGCAAGCTCTCGCTCTACCAGGAGCAGGCCGCGTGCTCGAGCTACACGCGCAAGGTCCGGCTCGACGACGCGCGCGCGATCGTGCAGGGCAGTGGCACATGGGGCAGCCCGCTCATCGACACCAAAACCGGCAAGCCCAAGTTGCAGAAGCCCGTTTTCCAGCTCTTCTCGGGCGACGACAGCCGCCGCACGATCGAGGAGCTCGTTCGCCGCGGCGTGCAGCTCACGCTGGAGAGCGATCCGGAGCAGCGCGCACTGGTCGAGCGGCAGCGGCAGCAGCGAATGGCGCTCGAGGCAGGTGCCACGCCGCTGGGGGGCGGCGGTGCGGCCAATGGAGCGATCAGCAACGCCCCCTCATCGGCCCGCAAGCGCGAGTCCAATGCGTCCACAGTATCACTGATGCCGCAGCCGCCAATGGGTAGCCATAGTATGGTAGCTGGTGTTGGCGACGGCGGCGGGAGGAGAAAATCGACTCGGAAGCTCACGTTTGCAGTGCCCGCGACGATCCGAGAGAAGCCTAAACGCTGACAAATTGGAAGCCGAACGACCCACTGAGTACTCATATATCTATCGTACAGCTTTATTAGCGGTCACGGCCATGTCGCTGCCCTAACAAAGCATGTTTGGGGATCGAAACTTCCTTGACTTGGGGAAGTATACGCCTGAGCAGGGTATAGGTTTTGTCTTGGAGGAGAAGTTAGTTCACGATCGGTCCATGCGCTCGGATCGGACTGCTCGTGGAGACGGCTCCATGTTCGATCCCGAGGATATGGAGGAGCGCAACGCCTGCATGAGTCCCGAGTGGTTGAGTCGGGAATTGACGAGAGGACTGGGCGCGTCACCATCGTCGTCATAGGAGCCTTGCTCTTCAACAATAGGGATGTTATCGTCCCATGACACATCAATGCTGCCCAGCTCCGAGCCGAGCTCCGTCTCTCGAATGGTGTCACGCTCGCGCTCAGTCTTCTTGTGGAGACGCATCATCTCAGACGGCACCGGAGCGATCGCTGGGGCCTTCTTGTGGCCGTCCTCGACAGGCGTCGATTTAGGCGCGCGGGCACCTGACAGCAAAATACGGATGTTCTCGCCTCGGGAGAACGGCGTCTCAATCGGGATTGATTCGATCAACGCGATCGGCAGCGAAATACCCTTGAAGGCATAGTATCCATGGAACTTGAACATCGCGATGGTGCTGCCCTCTAGCCGCTCAGGACTCTCGGTCCCGTTCACCGGAGTGGATCGATCTGGGCAAGCATTGAACGCATTCCACGCCTCACCACCAATAAGGATCTGCCCACCGTGAGCAGCCTTTGCGATTCGTGCCGTCTGATTGACAATGTTGCCGAAGTAATCAGCTCGTCCACTCGTCTTGTGTGGGCTCACACTCGCTGGCACTCCAGTCTCGATACCCATCGACATTGAGAACATGAGTTCCTTGTTCTCGCTTTCCCGATTCCACTCGCGGAACTTGGCACGTATCCGCAGCTGGAACTCTGTGCACCACATGACGGCACATACTGGGTTGAAGAACGCGAGCATGAAATCACCTTGAAGTTCTTGACACTCGTAACCGTTGTGCTTCCGCAATAACTCGCGTGCCACCATGCAGAGCGTTTTAATGCGCTCTGCGAGCTCTTCCGCGTGACACCGAACCAGGGGCCGTGCACCCTCGATGAACGTGAACACCATAGTCAGCGGTTTGTGAGCAGACGGCGCGTCGCGCATACCGGGCGCCAGTGGGTTTGGCGAGTTCAGTTTCTCAAACCGACGGAATTCCAGATCACGCGGGAGTAGCAGCATCAGCATGACCTCTTCGTCGAGCACCAAGTGGCAGCCCAGATCTTCGACGACAGGGTTTCCGAGTTGCACGAGCTGTTCCTTCAGACGATCCCAAACGCTGTCGCTGAGCACAATCTGGCCTCCATGGGCATATTCACTCACAGTGTTGGTCCACTTGACGGCATCAGCGAGCGACTTCTCCGGCGGGACATCGGATTCTGCTGCGTGGATTACCATGCGAACGCGGAATCCTCGATATAGTAGAATCTGCTTGCGTCCTCGACCTTCGGAACGGATATACTCTTCGCGCATATCCGAGAACTGTTTGAGCAACTTGTCGTTCCATGCAGCGTACACCAAGCTGAGTTGCAATGACAGGCACCACTTGGCAGCGTGGAACTCCGAGGCGAACGCGATCACGAAAAGACCTGAACGAGGGTGGCTTAACACCTCCTGGCCGCCATACTCCGTTGAAAGACGCGACAGCACCGTGTGCTCGTAGAGCATTTTTGCTTCTTCCATGAGATCCTTGGCCTTAGCAGTCATTTCTCGGAAGCCTTGAACAGAGACTTGGACGAGCACGACCTTCTCCCATCGCACAGGAACAATCTCGCCCAAGTCCGTCTTGATCTTGGGCAGCGACGTTTTCTTTTGAAGAGCTCCATCTTGAATGACACACCCATCGATGGTCATCGTCGGTGCAGACCGTACACCATGCGGCTCGTGTTGCTGCTGCTGTTGTTGTTGTTGCTGCTGCTGCTGCGCCGGAATGGACTTCAAGCTTGCGTGCTGCGTCATGTTGGCCCTGTTGACCGCGACTTCGCGTGGGGAGTTGACGACCACGGCTACTGGTGGCTGCAAGTGCTTCTTGGACCGCGTCGCATCCATTCCAACCGAGTCGTTCGGTCCACGGGAGGTCGCTGGCGTGCGAGCAGTGGCAGTCGAACTCGCACTTGTGTTACTTGTCGCGTGGGACGTGTTCGAGCCCAGGAGTTCATCGACCGCGTCGAGTTGTTCCACACTCGACGAGTGGAGCAGTGGCGCCTGGTGGTGCGACCCACTCGACGTGATCGAGGTGCCGTCTTCAAACGACACAAAGTCGCATTCGCGCGGTGTACGCACGTCGCCTCGCGAGCGCACACCGTGAGCCGCATTGCCGGAGGTCACGGCACTCGCGTTCACGCCACGGCTTCCGCTCGGTCCGTTTCCGCCGCCCGGGGGGCCGCCGCCGCTCGTACCGCTGTTCATTCCCTGCGCTTGGATTGAGCCGAGTCCGCGTACGCTCATGCCGTTCGTGTGGTCGTCGACCGCGTCGTCGCGGTGGACGTGCTGCAGGTACGGCGCGAGCTCGCGCACGATGTCGTTGCGCGGCAGACAGCGCTCGAGCACGCGCATGCAGCACCACCAGCACACGCCGCCGGATCCCGACGACGACATGATGGGAAGTCGATCTCGGAGTCACGAGGGGAATCCGCCGTGTACGAAACCCAGATGAAAAAACGGAAGAAAACCAAAAGCGAACTCGCCGGCCTTCGCGGGCGTAGCTCTCGCGCTAACAGGCTCTGCTGGAGGTCGTTCTTGCGCGGGGCGTCACGGAACCGTGAGGGGAATCGTCGAGTCGCGTTCCCGCGCTGTGGGGAGGGCCAGAACGAGGGCAAGCGGGTCGCGCGCGGAGAGAGCGCGGGCGTCTGTGTGTGTGTGTTGTTTCCGTGTTGAGCCACGCCGTGTGTTTCCTTCCGCTTCTTTCCACTCGCTCCCTGGGCGACCTCCTCTCTATCTCCCCCAGTTGACTCACGCACGCACAGGGTGGGTGCTTATGTTGCGCGTGACCCGACTGGACACATTCTTTGAGGTTTATGTCGCACTTATGTTGATGGAACGAGCATCATCCACAGGTTTATGGTGCAGAGAGTGGGACGTGGCGGGGACAGCAGCCTCCATTTCGAATGGTGGGTTTTTGGGTGAAACAATACTGGTGTTCGTAACATTCTGGTACCGTATTCTATATGTTAAATGACCCCAAATGTTAATTGTCGCAACCACATTATAGCCAATCAGAATGAGTAAATCTGAGAACCGAGACCTACATGTCAATTGTCACTCTCAGTCTGAGCCAGTAATTTACGTGGTTGTGGCGCGCGGCCGTGGCCCACCAGTTCCTTGCGAAAATGAGGGCTGTGGGCATTTCTCGTCATGGCAGGTCGACCGTCAATCCGTGGCCGTGGTCGCCGCGAACGCGTACACCGCAATCGTGCGACGGCGGTCGGCCGGCGTTTGGAGGTGGCTCAGTTCTTCGTCGACACGGGCGACATGGCTGCTACTCTCGACCATTTCTACAGCGGCAGTGCGGCAACTGAGCGCAACCTCATCGCGCGCTCTATCTACCGCTGGGCGGGCGATCTGCCCGCTCTCCAAGAGGCGGCCGCCAACTCGCGCAACCGCGCGCTGTACCGCGTTCGCCCGCTGGGCATTGCTACGGTGCT
>JAADWV010000663.1:0-17820 GCA_023336295.1 Pythium folliculosum | reverse complement strand
CCCCCCCCCCCCCCCCCCCCCCATTCGGAAACCCTCACGCTTCAACGCTCAACAGGCAGAGTGAAAGAGTCGACGGCTCGCTTTGCTGCTGCTTGTATGAGGGCAACGCACGGTGGCCCGTCGAGCCCCTTCGATGCAACCATTGTAGAGGTCTTGACACTCCGCCCCAGCCCCGCCCTTGCGTCTGGCGTGGGACCCACGCGCGCAAACCGCGCACCTCAACAGTGAGTTGGAGTGGCAATCGTCCCTTCGCTGACAATGAGAGCGGTAACCGAGGCACCGACTCCAGGGTGACCTAGATGCTGTCCTTATCGGAGCTCTTGCGCAGCCCGCCGCTATCTTGTGACCTTGTGGACCGACTCGCTGTGCACTGTCCTACTGGTTGGACTTCTGATGCAGAGGACACCACTACGCGATGTGTAACTTGACAAGGCGCCACCAGCTGCTCCTGTCTCCCTCGGGCAACGCAATGCGCTCCGCTGGCTCCAGTGCGGGCGGCCCATCGGCTGGCGTTGGCGTCGGGTCGTGCACGCAAGGTCTGTCTTCAATCTATCAAACGAGAAGGTGCATCAGGGGTTCGCCGCAACCGTCCACCTCGCCCAGCTGACGCTTGACTCCGTTGGTGCGCTCGATTTCCCTAGTTGACCGTAAGGAACATATAAACAGCTCGTCGCTCTGCATGCGCGATCGAGCCCCGAGCATGCGGTGGCCCAAATGTTGCTGCCGCCCTTGCGCATATCCAGCGAACGGCCGCCGTTCTCTCCCCCAGCCCATCAACAGCACCCTCTCGCGCTCTCCGCGGTATCCTGTTGTCCTTGTTTGGTCGAGGACACTCGGAGCGGTGCACGCTTTCCGCCGCTGTCCTCCTCCTCCATTCTCAATTCCGACTGTCCAACGACACACCCACCAAAAGCACCCACACCATGGCGTCCGACGACCACACGCTGCTCATGGAAGCGCTCATATTCTTCTCGCCCGGCGAGGACCACGACGACAACAGCAGCGCCGCCGCCTCTGACCACGAAGCCTTCGGCATTGACGAGGCGTCGTACCACTCGCCAACGAGCGACGACGCGTTGCTGGACACGACGCTCCAGCAAGTGCTGCTGGGGCTCGCGGACGAGCCAGCCGAGCCCTACGGAACGTCTACGCGCGGCAAGCGCTCGGCGCCGGGGGCAATCTCGCCATCGGCCAAGCAGCCGCTGCGCCGCAAGCGCGTCAAGAAGTGCACGTACGCCGCGCGCCGCTCCGAAGTGGCCCACCTTCGCGCCGCCACAGCGCAGCTCGACACGCAGCTCCAGCACCTGCTCAAGCGCGCGCGGACGAGCACGACGCCCCCAGCCCCCCAACGCGAGCAAGACCTGCTGGCGCAGTCCCAGGCGGAGAACGCGCGGCTGCGCGCGCTCGTGGCTGCCAACGACGCGCGGATACGCCAGGCCCAGGCCACTGGCCAGTGCTGGTGACCGCCCTCCATTAGAACCTCGCTGTATAGTAGTGTTGGAAGTACTTATCGCTAAAGAATCTGTACATTTGACGTAGCTGCGCGTTAGCAATGGAACTTGGGTGGTTGCATGGGGCTCTAGGCAGACCCTCCGAGAGTCCTCGCACTTCTTTGGAGACACTGCTGTCCCATGCCAGCGGCGAGTCCCGGCGGCGAGATGGACGACCTCGAGAGGCTTTGGCTTGACGCCATTCAAGGCGGCAACTTCAGAAGCCAACACTTTCCAGCCATACCATCCCGTCCGAACGCTTTCCAGCCATACCATCCCGAGCTGACCAACGCAGTGGCCGCTTCAACGACCCAGAAGCCCCCCCCGTGTGCGTCACTTCCGGCCTTTCCACCGTTGAAGACCCTGTTCCTTCTTTCCCGAGCGGCTCGAGCCGTGACCATCAGCAATTGATTATGTTCCTCATATCAGGCCGCCCGTTGTATCCTGTCCTGTGTGACTCTGCCACTGCACTACCCAGCACCATCCGCCGACCCCGCGAACATTCGATCGGTTGGAGCCCAGCGGCTGTTTGTGTCCCACACACTCGAGCACGGTCACGGACCATTTGCTCCAGCTGGTCGTGAAATCCGATATGCCACCAGACCCCGAGGCTCGGGCCGAGCGGAACCAGAGAGTGCTGGTGAGGTGTTTGTCCCCGCTGGTCGATGGGTATCGGCCTCACTTGCGGCGGATCCAAGCAGGACGCCACTAGCTCAGAGAGCAATGTGCTCCTCGCGAACGGCACCGCGATGGGCCGGCTCCCGTGTGAAACTGAAACTCGTGCGGCTCGCAGCTGCGAACGCCGTGGAAAATTCGGCTTTAGAACGAGCGCTGGCTGCACAGGGTGTTGGAGACGGTCTGGTTCTCGTGGCCGTCTCCCACCTCGCTCGATCACGCGACGATGGTGGGCTCATATCGTGAGCAGACGAGACGGTGGTGAGTAGCTCCTCAACGAGGGCGACAGGCGGTGGACGTTGGCTCGGTAGGGAACGAGTTCAGCTTTGCCAACTTTTTGAGCTTCTCGGCGTGGAGAGGATCGGTCGCAAGCGTCTGCAGACCTACACAGGCCGCTACAAATTCAAGTCCTTAGCGTGCGCCTACGGATCGCTTCCAGCTATTCACCACAAGGCTTAGACGATCGCACGGACTGTATGTGCACTCCGAGATGGGGGAACGAGAGTATTCGCAAAGCAGTCAAAGTGAGTTGCGGCCATTGGTGCCGCCCTGACGACTCCGTAGCGTTGTGAGTCTTGCGCGGCCATGTTCACGGCGTAGAGCATCGACTCTGATCCGGCTTTTCCCGCTGGAACAAGCCAGCAACGCGATGCCTGTAGAAGTTTTACGCTTTGCCAAGCACGCGACGTTCAGTACTGCACGCCCCCGGTTCGACCGACAGGAACTCCACGGGGTCGCGTGACTCGGCGAAAAAAAACTGTCTCTGTTGACGCCGTTTACGTGTGGCCTGTCGCTGCACCCCGTGTCACCTTCGGCTACGCAATGAATTCGGTTCCTCACGGGATGTCGCCGTTACGCAGCCAAAGCCAAAAGCCATTTGGCGCTCGACCACCACTCCGAGCCCGGGTCGTATGGTGTGCGACGCTTTGCACGCACACACTCGCCTTCTTATGACCGCTTCGATCTTCGAGGCGCGCATCAATTGATGTCGGATCGGTGCCTTTGGCCGCGTCCTTTTCGAAACTACACATTGGCGACCTCAACTTCTGCTTGTACCGTCCATGATGACGCCACGCCCTCCACCCTCCCCTGAACTCCGAGCGACAACGAGTGAGAAAGAGAAAGAAGTCGTTCGCCGGTTACAGATTTTCGGGTCGTCGCCGCGGGGCGGAAACCCGGCGCACGGTCTCACAAGTCTTCTCGGCACCTCGCTGTCTTTCGAGTCTCGACAGTCCTCTACGGTCGCTCGAGCCAGACAGACTATTCCTCGCCCACGCCGGCTCCCACTTACTATTCTTCCAACAGGAGAGCAGATAAACCCACCACAGCTCAAAGAAAGCGAGGACAATGAGCACCGAAGACCATCGCCTCCTTATGGAAGCGCTCGTGTTCTTCTCGTCCAGCGACGACAGCGACGACGCCAACTGCAGCGGAAGCCACCATCCGACCGGCGATCCTTCCGCGATCACCATGTTGACCAACGGCAGAATGAACAGTCATGTACGCCAAGAGCGCCTAAGCGCTAGCTCTGCCAAAACCCAAACTACTCAGGGCACACGACGCAAACGCGCGACCGCCACGCAGCCTGTGCGCCGCAAGCGCGTGAAGAAGTGCACGTACGCCGCGCGCCGCGAGGAGGTCGCACGGCTGCGCGCCTCCACGTACCAGCTCGAGGCGCAGCTCGAGCATCTCCGGAAGCGCATCGGCAGCAGCGATTTGAACCGGCAGCGCGCGCGATACGAGCAGGAACTGCTCGCCCAGTCCCAAGCCGAGAACCAGCGACTGCGCGCGCTGCTCTCGGCTGGTGAATCGCGAATACAGCAAGCGCGTGGCCAGAACCACGGCAGCGGATACGCCGAGCCGCAGTGTGTAGTGTAGAACAATCCTCCTGTCAATAAAAAAGCGTCACCGTCGGTGGACATTCGGGGAATGCCATTCCATTCCTCCACCTTGTGAAATGGATACACAATCACTCCTTTAAGTACGTCTTAGGTATATGCGTACTTTAGTGCGATTTTGGCGCCAAAGAGCGTCTGGCATCCCCTCGCTAACAACCATGACGGACGCGACCGAGACCAAGCCGGCGTCGCAGACGCTCGTGACCGCGAGCGGATTCTCCGCCGACAAGTACCGGCTGCTGGAGCTCAATGAGGACGTCGAGAAGGCCATCCTTTCGGGCGAAAAGTGCGTTTGTGGCGCTCTCTAGCGCGGGAACTCACAGCTCACGCTTCGTGTGTATGATTTGAACCAGATTAACGATCGTCGGCGGCGCGAACCAGCGCGCCGTGCTGTGCACGTCCAGCAGCTCATTCCTGCTCGCCAAGGAAGACACGTCGAACCTGCGGCTACTCACCACGCACATGACGTGGAACGACGACAACGCCGGCGGCGAGATCGAGACCGTCGGGTCCGCCGCCTTCCACTATGTGGTAGGATGGCGAGGAGGTTGAGAATGCTGGGCCGCTCTACACTATACTGATCTGTGGATATGATTGTGTTTGTCCTCATCCAGCTCCAGCCGAAGGTCCCGGATGTCGGCCAGCTAAAGTCGCTTCTGCTGCAGGCTCCGTACACAAAGAGCAAGGTATGTGCGAAAGTTCCAGTGCATTGGATGTGCGAAATCACCTCATGATCGTCTTCCTTTCCGGCACTACAGGGATCCCCGAGTGCCAAGCGCGCCAAAATCGCCAAGTTGTACACCACAGCGGACCTCATGGAGGAGCTTCAAGTGAGCGAGCAAGAGCTGAAGTCAATGCTGGACCAGCTTTATGCATTTGAGGACGCAGGTACGTCGGCGCCCTTGGCGTTGGTCTTTAGCCGTCCATTCGAGATTTTGACTGGAGTGTGGTTATCGTACAGGCGCATGGCGTGTGGTGGATCCAGCGTATCAGACCAGCATGTTCGGCGACATTCTGGACGCGATCATCCAGAACGACTGGGACTTCCAGTCCGAGGGCATCGAGGTGGAGGAGATCGTGCGGGCGCTCGAAGAGCCCGAGGTTGTCGTGCGGCAGTGCTGCCGTGTGTACGGTACGATCCAGTCATCCGAGCGCTGCACTTTTGACGCGAAGAAGATTGCGATCTTCTGCGCCAAGCAGCTCTTCCAGGACCACGAACAGGGCTACGTGAAGCCGCAGTCGCTGGCGAAGAGCGACCAGGCGTTTGCGCTGGGCCAGTTCATGGACAAGTGGCAGCTTCGCGTGCCCGAGCCGATCAAAGTGAGCGAAGACATGCTCCTCGGTCTGGCAATCGTGAAGCCCCAGAAGGGGAAGTCCGCGCGCCTGCTGTACCTGGCAGAAGATGAACTCCCGATGGATCCAAAGCAGCGCTTCGACAAGCTCTTTGAGTTCCAGGAGAAGTGGACGGTCGCGCAGCTCGAGCCGTACATCAGGTACGAATTGGAATCTCCTCAACGACGCGCCTTAGTAACTGACAATCGTGTATGTACGTCTGCGTAGTGCACTTGTTCGCCCGGGCGTCACGCAGGCGTCGCTGCTACTCAAGTACGCGCGCTCGTCGCGCCAAAGCAACTCGAATGACCGCTTGTACAGCAAGAGATAGAGCGCGGCGCCAAAAGCACAGTCGTCTGAGGTCTTTTACTACATTACGAAAGTACTACATACACGCATCATTCGTTTGAGTGGACTGTGTCAATCCGCCTCCCGAGGAGCCGCCCCCAACAGATCGCGCGCCTGCGAGGTGCGACAACATGAGCGCGGCCCTCGAACATGGGAAACCGGAAGCGACCCGGACGACCGAAGTCGTCCGATTGATATGGGCACTGCATGAAGGATAGAATCGCATCGACGGAACGTCGCCATCATCCCAAACCGAGCAGGGCCGAGCCAGAGCGGCCGAAACCAAACACTACACGTCTCTTCCTCTTCGAGATTCTACAACTGACGTCCGGGAGTTCATTCCTCCTTTTTGGTGAGACCGATCGATTTGAGTGATTGGCTGTTGGAGGGGTACGGTCCGGAAGTCGCACGAATGTGCGGATCCACGTATAATGTTGCGGGAAGGTCGCTTGAAGCGCAAGATTGAAGTGTGGGGGCGGCAAAAATCTCCAACACAAAGGGAAACACCAAAGGGGGAAACATGCCGTGCACGATCAAGATCCGGCTCGTGGAGGCGCGCGACCTGCCGGTCGTGGACCGCACGAGCAAGCTCACGGACGCGTACGTGGCCATCAACTTCGCGAGCTTCGAGGCCAAGTCGTCGGTCTCGCGCAAGACGCTGAACCCGCAGTGGGACGAGGAATTTCGCTTCGACGTGGCCGACGACTCGGTGCTCCAGAGCCAGCCCATCGAGTTCCGCGTCATGGACCACGACGTGTACACGAGCGACGCGGTGCGCGTTTGTCCAATCAATGGGGGGTTTGGCGCGCCTGTTGAACTGATTGACGGCTTGTTGGTGTTAGACGATTGGTATTGTGTACGTGGACCTCAACTCGCTGTTGATGCGGGACGGGCACGTGATCCAGGGCTGGTTCCCGGTGTATGACACGCTGCTGGGCGTGCGCTGCGAGCTGAGTCTTGTGATCCGCTTGCTGCACTTTGGCGATGTGAATCCGTTCCGCGAATCCTCGGCGGGCGTGCAGTTCTTTGGGCTCTCGACCCTCGACCCGACGCTCTATACGATCGAGAAGATGCTCGGCTTTGTCGAAGAGCTCGTGGTCCACGCCGATCCGGAGTACTCGTGGAGCGACAACTTTCGCACATCGCGCAAGAGTAACGAGCACCGCCAGATGCTGCTGTACAAGCTGTCGTCTCAGGTCGGCACACTGGTGGGCAAGAAGGCGCTGGAGCTCGGCGGGAACGCTGTTCTCGCGTACAAACAGTACTTTGACGTTGAAGGCGACAGCGGTCTTGTTGCGCGTGCGTGTGGAACGGCGTGCTTCATCGCCCCGGTGACCAGGGGCGATGCGAGTACAAACGATGCGGACGGAACCAATTCCACTGAAGGAGATGTCGGCCGAGACGAGCAGGACATATACGATGAGATTACCAACTCCATGGATTTAGCGGATGCGATTGCGTCACCGAGATACATCCCGCGCCGATTTCCCCGACTCACGCGTGCTCCTGACGGCTTTGATATATCCGTTCATGATGTGAGTGAATTTCAACAGTGCATGAGCATGACCTGTTTGCTGACATTTGTTGGTGAGTAGGAAGTTCAATTGATCACTTTGAAAGTGTTCAGTCCCGCGACGCGCATTCGCCTCGGAGGGATCGTCAGCGCACGATCTGTGAAGTACCTCGGAAAAATGGCAACCAAGCTCGCCGATCAAGAAACTCGTGATTCTTGGTGGTTGGAACTGCGCGAAGAGGTACACGACGCGTATCACGCGTACTCTGCTGCATACGTGTGAAGAAGCTGATCACATCTTCACTCGCCACGCGACAGATTCGAGCACACGCGCAATCTCTGCAATGCCCATTTGTTATTGGATACGCAGAATCGTGTACTATTCATGACGACGTTTGCGTGATCTCAGCAACGTACGTACATCGAACGTCAATTGCGGTGTTATGAGTATCTCACTTCATCAATATTCTAGCGGAACGGCCGCGGTACTCAAGAACTGGACACGAGAGCGCGCACGAAAGGAGGCAACAAGTTATGACGCGGGTGAAGAGACACCGAGCGCACCGTCGCTTATGGTCCCGACCACTCCAGATGTGTCATCTCTGGGACGCAAGAGCCCATCTCTGATGCAAATGGCTGCTCCACCAGATCCTCCTCAGCTGACGAAGCAACGAACAAGGTGAGTTTGCTAATGGTGCTAGAATCCTTTGTACACTTCTGGGGCTGACATGTTCGGACAAATAGGAGAACTCGCATTGGCCCATCACCTTGCGTCCTGTGCCACATTCCGTACTCGAGGTCGTTGGCGCCATTTTCGAAGTACGCAATCCTTAGTCGGAGGAATTAGAGGAAAACTTGACTGATCCGTTTGTGTATTCACTAGCATGCGAATGGTGCGATGCGGGATCTGTGGAAACAAGTGGGTCCCAGAAATGCTCATTGCATCCATCGAGCCCCCAGCAGGACTGGCCATCGTGGGAAAAGGTGCCTTTATTCAGGCCAGAGTCTGCAGACAAAGGCGCAAAGGAAACGGAGATGTCAACGCCTCAATCGTGTCGGACGCTCTTCCCTTCCTGGAATACGAATTGTATCGCCAGGTGAGAATGTGGATGCACTGCGTCAAATCTTGATTGGTGAACTAACCGTCAACATGTTACAATGCAGTTGATCGTGAAGATGAAAGTTCTCGGCGTCAATGCTGTTTTTGCATTTGACTCTCAGATCCAGGTACGCTGCATCATCTTGCGTGTCCGAGTATGATTTGCAACTGACGTTTGGCGTTGCCTAGATTGGTGGCTCCCTTATTGTCGGTGTGATCACGGGCACGGGCTTCTACCTTCCTGCACTTCCTCCTCCGCCAACGCTGAGAATTGAGCGAAACATCGATGTAAGTAACGTGGATAACATTCTGGTTAAGCGCAACTGATCATGTGAGTCTGCGACAGGTCAAAGATGAAGAAGATCGACGACTTGTGAAGCTTCAAAACCAAATCGAACAAGTCAGCAACTTCAACAAGGACAAGGTGAGAGATATTCACAATCGAGCTTCGCACAAGAATACTAATTGCGTTATCTGTAGCTGCACCATGATCGAGTTTCCGTCGTGGCGCCTGAGTATGAGGCTTATGGAAACCGTCTCTCACGAATGTGGCAAACCAGTAGCACTTCAACGACGCTTGTCGACGATGACGGTGGAAAGGGCTTCAAGAGATTTCTCCTCCCTCATGGTCAACCACGAGGATATCAGCGACGATCAAGACGCCGTCAACCTCTCGGAAGCGGAACTACCAAAGATGTTATCAGGTCGTCGCCTTCATCCGAAAACCTTACAGGGGTGGAGGGAAGCAATGAATCCGTTGAAACATCGGAGATGCCGGACGGCGAGATGAAGCAGCTCAGCTCTTCATCCGAATCGAGCTCGGATTCGGAAGAAGAGGCCTTTGTCGACGGCATCAGGTACGATTTTCATTTTTGCTGAAGATGGGACGCGCGCGAGTGTCTTACAACCGTCCTTTGTGAGAAGTGACTCGCGAGACACATTTGTGCTCGAAATCGACGACGAAACGGACGAAGATTTGATGTCAGTGCTTCTCGAGCAGGAGCTGCCGGAGGGTATATCGATGTGCAATACGGACCGAATGGCGGGCGACTTTATGCCCGGGGCAAATATCCATCTCGTGGTGTCGATGAAACGTGTCGAGTGGGATGAAGATCGCATGCGAGACACTCGATTGAACGAACTCCTCTCCATTGTATTCAAGGATTTGTTTGCAAGGTGAGTTTCATCATGTTTAATGTCCCCAATAACCCCAAACCATCTAACGCTGCCTCGCTGCTGCATCCTCAGCCTTTTGTTCAAAATTCGCTCGTACGCTCCATGCGCGATCTGTGGCCTGAAGACTCGCCTATCCGTTGCTTCCGAAACAATGGTAGGCTGCTTCGTTCTTCGTTCATCTTGTGAGGAGCTATTTATTCACATTATTTACCACGACACAGATTGAAGTTGTTCTCATCGGCATGGCGCTGCTTGAAAACGTTGAGAATCCGATGGATGATTTGCTCGCCGAGGCAGCCCTTACTCTGGAGCTGGAGCGCAGCGAGTCTGACACAGAAGGTCCCAGCACAGTCTCGGTTGATCGTGAAATTTCGACTCGTCATGACCTCGACGCAGCAACCAACAAGAACCGCCTCTTCGTCAAAACGCCCGTGAATCCTGCGAAGTTCATTCACCTTGGCTCCGGCAGTGGTCGGAATGCTGCCGCAGCCTCCTACGGTCGCGAATGGATCGAGATCACTCCGCTCAGCTACATCCCAGGCGCACGCGTTACGAGATACCTCGGTCGTGTCACGCTCCACTTCATCAAGGAGAGCTGGACAGTGCGTGAAAGCGGCGGTCTAGGTGCATTCTACCATTTGTTCCTCACGGAAGCGATCGCAATCGTCCGAGCGCACGTTCGCGCCCTCGGCGGCAACGCGATTCTCACATTCCGCCTCGTACCAATCGAATCGAGCCAGCTGTATCGCAACCAAGTGTACAACATGATCAGTATCACCGGCGACGCCGTGATGATCGAGCGCGAGGCCAACGAGCTCAGCTTCACAGCAAGCCAGTGGCCTTCTCGAAGCACTGAAGACGTGTTGTCCGACCCCTCGCTGCGCATGCAGTCAAGTGCTTCGGTGGATGAGGACAAATAGTAGATGGCGCTGTCGCCAAGGCAGTACGGTCCAAGGGCTAGGCATTTTCGAAATCAACAGTGTCTCGGAGATGCACTGGTATTCGCAAAATAGATATGATACGCCTCTCAAGCGGCTTTCAGAGGATGAAGAGCCCTCGAACGCAATGAAGGCGGCAGCAATGTTCCCTTTCTGTCTCTCGCAGGGTGTTCCAGCTTGATTAGATCCTAGGGCTAGGGTTGCCTCCACTCGCAATCTCCGTTACCATCACTCACCCAAGTTGAAGTGGTTGTGGAAAACAAGGCCCCGGGCCTCTCTCGAATGAAGTATGCCCTCCGTCAGCAATAGTCTGCACCGTTCCTCTCCTCAAAGCTATATGTCCTTCGTGTAGGTCCTCCGCGCAGCGCTTTGGTTATCCGCACGCGGCAACGCGGGAAACACGGATTGCGCACTCTCCCTCACCACGTAATCACCTTCTGTCTAGGACCGTCGCATCGACGATTTATCCACCGCGGCGACTCAAGTTAGAGTATGCTCCAGTAACAGATCCTTCTTCTATCATGACACGCTACGAGGTCCTCGTTTTGATTGCGAGGATTGTCGACCCGAACCCGCTGGCTAATCATGAAAGTGCGTCCGTCGCCGCGTATCGCCACTCGGAGGTGGCTCTCTCCGAACCCTCGCGCGCAGGCAGGGTTTGAAAGCAGCCTCACTCTACAATTTGCGAGCTTCAGTCAAAGCCGCCCCACTGTAGTGTTGTTTCGACCTGCCAGGGCGTGGTTTCGAGTGTGCGTGTTGGTCGTGGGTGCCTTTGTTGCTATATGCGTGTATGCGTGTGTCGTTTGGGCGTTGATGCAGGTGGAGGGTGATGTGAAATATATGTCGACATCGTCCGATTATGTTGAACATTATGACGAGACACAACTAGAAACTGATTGCCACCCGCAACGCTGCGCCTCGCGACTGGATATTCATTTTCGCCGAAATGCTGCATATCTTCTTGCCAAGCGCGTCTTCAACTCCCACGATGACCGTTTGTAGCGAAAAATCCCTCTCTCTCTCTCTCTCTCTCTCTCTCTCTCTTTGATAAGCAGCCCTGTACTGACGTCCAAACTTCAGCGGCGGCGTGCACTACTCGGAAGATACAGATCCTCGTCGTCGAATCGCGGCGTTTCGCGCTGCATCTTTTTCGCGATCGCCGCCCAGTTCTTGTTGCGCACGTACAGCGCCTCCAGCAGCTCTGGTAGCTCATCGCTCGTGTGCAGCGCCGCCGGCATGTCGAATCGCTCTTGGTGGGTGGGCTGCCACATGGCCTCGATGATTCCCGCACGCGTCGCCTAACGAAAAGCAGGGTCGTGACCTTCGAGAGAGGAGCCACAGGTTTCCGCGGCGGTCGTCTGAACGTACCTGTCGCGTGGGTGGCGCGGAGTAGAGCCCGCTGGCGGTGGCGTAGACCGCACTCATCGAGTCGATTTTGCGTCCGCGTCCAGTCATCGCGTCTTTCGTAGCGTGGGGTCAGCGCCAAATTACAGAGACGATGGTGCTTCTATATTTCTGCCCTCTTTTCGCTGATACGGCGGTGAAAATAGGTATCATCTGACAGAGGTTGATCTTGTTGCCATGATGTTACGGGATCCGCTATCGGTGGTGGATCGGTTCATCCTCTTCGAGCTCGATCACTATCATGGGCGCAAGCGCCAGAAGTGCCCGTCGTGTCTTCTCCGTCATCGTATTGCCGTTGAGACATAGCCATTTCAACGCCACTGGAGTCGCCGCGGACGATTGGCCTCCGACCGCCATCGATGGGCGTTTCTGTATCGCCAGCTGCTCCTTCTTGCGCTGCCATTTCCCGGCGAGTAACGCGAGCGGTTCTTCGGTGATGGCGTTGTGGGCGATGTTCAGCTCCTGCAATACGCGATTCGCGTCCAGCATGCGGATACACGCCACCATTCCTTCGTTGCTGATACGGTTGTGGGCGAGGTTGAGCTTGACGAGGGTCTTGTTCATGCTCAGACACTCGAAGAACCGGTCGGCGATCTTTCCGTCCATCTCACCAAGCGAGAGATCGAGGATCTTGAGCGTCGTGCCGAACTTCACGAGATCACTGAACGCTGCAACGCCCTCGCGGCCGATCTGGTTCTGCGCGATGCTGAGATTGGTGAGCGTACGATTCTTCTCGGTGAGTGCGAGAGCGAGTTGCCGAGCGGTGTCACTGCCGATGCCAGAGGCGTCACCGTCGGAAATGGTGTCGTCGCCCTTCATGTTGAGCTCTTGTAGGTGGTTGTTCTTGCGTAGCATGTCGGCAAACGCTGCGGCACCACGCGGCCCCATCGTGTGGTGCTCGATGTCCAGTAGCCGCAGCGTCTTGTTCTGGGCCAGCGCCTGCGCCAAGGCCTCGGCACCTAATGGGCAGATCTTGTTCCACCGGAGGTACAGATCTCGAAGGCAGGCATTCCCTTTCAACCCATCGGCGATGGCCACAATACCCGTGGCACTGAGATCGTTCCCTCGTAGGTCTAGGCGAATCAAACGTTTGTTGGCTTTGAGCCCGGCCTCAAAGCCGAGGATGCCGTCGTTGCCAATCTTGTTCCAGCTCAAGTTGAGATACGACAGCGAGGCATTGTACTTGACACACTCGGCCATCGCGCAGCCTCCAGGCTTGCCGATCTCGTTATTCTCGATCTCTAGCGCCTCAAGAGACGCGTGGTTGCGAACGCCGTCCGCGAGCGCGACGCCACCGAAGCTGTTGATGGAGCAACCGTTAAGCGCGACACGACTGATGTGCAAGTGGTAAAACACTTTTCTCGCCAGAAACACGACTTCGTAGAGCTCGAGCTTGCGCAGTGAGTAGTTTATACTGACTTTCTTGGGCGCGGCGCCTGTGATAAGAGGTACGGCTGCTACGGGGAGACGCAACTCGTTCAGTTCCTGGGTCACGCGATTCAAGAAGAGGCACTTGGCTAGGATGCAGCGATCGAAATGGTGAGCCGGCTCGACCTTGATGACTAACGTGTCGATTTCTTCTTTACCCCGCCATTGCTGCACGTGGATCTGTTCCTCGTGCATGGTGATCGTTTGAAGAGTGGCATTTGACGCGACTAGATCGCCCACTTGCTCACCGACCTCTTCGTACAAGCCGGTATTGGCCAGATTGACATGCCGGAGCGTCTTGCAGTACTTGATACTCTTCAGGATTTCGAGAATGGCCCACCGCTCGATGCCGCGGTTGTTGGACAGATCCAGCGTGAGTAGCCGCGTGTTTAGCGGAACCAGGCCCGATATCACAAGGGCATCCAACTCAACCAAGTCGCGAGACGGGAGTGTGATCCATCGTGAGCTCTTGAGCTTGTCGACGGGCAGGTTGGCCTTTTCACTGGACAGCCGAATCTGCGCAAACGATGGGTTGGCTTGCCGAAGCGCGGCAGCAATGTCGTTGGCATACTTGGACTCGAGATTGAGGCAGTATTGGTCCTCGTCGATGTCTTTCCCAAAGATCGAGAGCTCTCTGAGCACGAAGTTCTCTCTCAAGCTTCCAAGCAACGAGAGCAGCGCCGGCGACGACAGCTGATTCCACGAAAGATCAAGCCAAACCATCGTCTCGTTCTCGACGAGAGCGCGGCACAAGGCAGGCACACCCGCATCTGTGATGACGTTTCGGCTGAGATCGAGACGAAGCAGCGACGAATCAGGGCTGTCCTCGAGCGCTTCGCAAAGCACTTGGACGCCCAAATGCGTGATGAAATTGCGGTGTAGACTCAGCTCGAGTAGTGTAGTGTTGACGCGGAGCATCGCCGCGAGTGAGCCCATTGCCATGTCAGAGATGCCGGTGTTCTCCAGTGTGAGCGATCGTAGGTGTGTGTTGACCCGAAGAGCACGAAAGATAGCGATCGCTCCATCGCTGCCGATCTTGGTTTGCGGAGGTGATGTCCAGCGCGCCAATTTGCTCGGTTGAGAAGGGCTGACCAACGTCGCCTTGATCTGCTTGGACTTTATTGGCGAGTGGATTGCCGGGAGCACAAGGTACTTGCGCCTTGGGGAAGGAGGCCGCCTTTTGCGTTTGTGCTTCTTGGTCTTGGCTGGTTTCGCTGGCGCCACTGGTATCTGCTGTCGAATCACCAACGCCTCGGTCGACTCGTTCCATGACAGTCCCGCGGACGCGAACACACTACATGCCGACGCTGTTAATGGGCGAAATACTGCTGCATCTGGCGATTTGTCTTCGTCTAGCTCGAGATCACGCGGCGAGATGTTACGACGAAGGAGCATCACTTTGTACGATAAAACAACACCAAGCTGGTACACCTTGAACCAGCCAAACTCGACAAAGTCTGTTGGAACTGCATACGTTTTCTCTGCTTCCAGCGCTTGGACGATTGGCAGCTTGATGTGTTCTTCAAGCGCATCCACAGGTAATAGAAACGGAGTCGAAGTCGGCTCGCTCAACGTGACTGGTGCAGCTGCCCCGGTATCGGAACCATTATTCGGTACATTGGCTGTCGCTGGTTTGGAAATACTCGCCATGTCTGTGGTTGGCGAGTCGTGCGGAATCGAAGGCAGTTCTGGCGGTGGCATGAAGTCGAAAATGTTCGGGAACGGTGGAATCGCTGTGACAACGTGAGCCCACGCGAGCTTCCGCTGTTCTTCCGAAGCAGTCAGCGGGCGCGAATGCATGGGTGCATCCTCGACTGCAGCAAGCTGAATCGTATCCATATCCGCTTTCCCGATATCTTCTCGCGCTGGCTCGTCCTCTGCTTTCTGCGGGGCACAGTGAGGTTAGTTATCACTCATGCGATCTCCGATGCATGTATTTGCATCTCAACTTGCTTGCGAAGGATTATCTCTTCTCAATGGCAAACCAAGTTGGCTTGAGCTCGCTAAGCTGTGGGACTGGTCCAGCGCCAGCGCCTCGTGATTGCTATGCTCAACTTCGTTCGCTGGCGCCTCCATTGCTGAAACGGAGCCCCACGCCACCCAGCCAGAGCACACGTACCGCGCGAGGGTTCCACGGTCGCGCCTCCTTAGTGTCCGACTCTCGGCTCCATCACAGCTCTTATGTGTTGTTGGCACGCTTGACGTGTCGACTGCTATATCCGAGTTGTGACTCTTCGACTGGTATAACGGCGGCCGTTCGACGTAACCCACTTGAACTCGGGATGATCTGGCTCACATCAGCGTATTTGACACTCGACCACGCACTGCACGTTATACAGCGGTGATAGCGTGGGTGCTACGCATTTACACAGCTCTCACATGAAGAAATCCAAGAGGAATGTGAAACACCAGTTTAGCCCATGATCTTGATCCGTTGGACAGCGTAAAAATGGCTCTATTGGGCAGTGGGGTACGCTCGCTTGACGCGGATTTCATCACGCGGTCTGTACACAACACAATCCGCAGCATTAGGCAACGCAAGGGGCACTGTGACATGACAGAATGGTGGTACCGGTCGTTCGCGCCTGTGGGGACGAGCCCCATGCGCTGGATGACCTTCATACCCTGCGAGATGCGACCAAACACTGTGTGTTTGCCTGATATCAACACACGTTACCGTATTGTCAGTGTCTCCCTCATCCCAGTGCATTCAACGTGTCGCAGAGCAACGTACCGTCGAGCCACGGCGTGGGCGCGAGTGTGATGAAGAACTGGCTGCCGTTGGTGTTCGGGCCCGCGTTGGCCTAATGTCATCCCATGAAGATCACCTATACATCAGCTTATTGTCCAAAACCTCACACTTTGACCTTCAAGCAACGGCAACGCACCATCGAGAGCACACCGGCGCCCGTGTGCTTGAGCTCCTTGGTGATCTCGTCCTCAAACTTGCCGCTGGAGAATTGAGGCAACACGCACTCGTCAGTCGCCCCTGTGCACGCCCTTGTCACCAGCCGACAACGGCCTGCAATACTATACCCATAAACCGACTCGCCGCCACGGCCCGTGCCCGTGGGGTCGCCGCCCTGGATCATGAAGTCCTACAAACCCGCACGAATTACAACGGTGAGAACATTGAAACCTCCCCAAGACGCGCCGCCGACGCCACACGAACCTTGATGATGCGGTGGAAGATGGTGTTATTGTAGTAGCCACGGCGCGCGAGCTCCACGATGTTCCAGCACGTCTTGGGCGCGTGCTCGTAGTACAGCTCGACCGTGAAGTCGCCCTGTGCCCAGAACACCACCAGGAAAGGACACCGAGATGAGCGACGCCGTAGCGGGCGTGAAGGGATACCATTGGCGCTCAAAAGGGCACCATTCGATAGCCAACGATCTCCTCTATCTACAGAACGAGGTCGCACGCACCACAGAGGTCTCGAACACCACGTGCGTCGGCGGCGCCGACGCGCTTCCACCTGCCGCCATGTTGGTCTGCGCCTGGTTTCCCTTGCTTGCTTCTCAAGCGCCAAAACGGGGAAAACGATTGGCTGAAAATACAATCTACTCATATAGAATAGGCTCTCTATTCGAGATCCTACAGTAATGAACGTATATAACGTATTATAGTAGAGTCACTGGCAGGAGGGGATCGTATCGTGTAGCTCCTCAAAATCAGGTTGAACAAATGCTCAATTGGGTATTGTGGAATTTAACGTATTCGCCAGGGGATCTCGCTAAATCGGTTGGTGAACAAGGTTATAAATTGGGGTTACGTTGGGGTTAGTCGGGGTTACTCATCCAGTGACACCCTTCGCAAATCTGCCGATTGCGATTTTATGAAGGTGTTGGGACAGAATGCCACTCCAGCAGCCGGCATTCTGTCGGAAAGCGACAGAAATCTATTTCCAACCGATTTAGAAGCGGTCAGACTCTGTAAATCGGTCCCAGCCCGAATCCGAGATTTTTCATTAATGAGGGTTATATACGTAAATAAGCCTCTAAATCTGCCAGATTTGCTATTAATCAGGACAAATAAGTTGGTTTCCACAATACAGTACATCAGGGGTAGCCAAACCTCCCTCCTCCTACTCGTTTTTTATTTTCCCTCTTTGGGCGAATTTTTTTTCAGCCAATCAAAAAACACTAGGATTGTCCACCCCTCCCAGTCGCGCCCCTCCTCATGGATTTTTTTTGGTTTCCCCAACGCCCTTGCTTTCCTTTCCCGCTCTTTCTTGGCGGCAACTTCAATCTGCACTCGGCACTATCGTCCACGCGCAAGCATCTCGGTGCCATGCCGCGCTACTCTGCTCGGAAGGCCGCGATCCGGGCGCTAGAGGCGAGCATCGACGAGCGCGAAGCTGCAGCCCAGTGGCGCTTCTTCCTGGATGATGAGGACGACATCGAAGATCACACGGACGAGATAGTCGTCGCACAGCTCGAGTCCGTGCGGTCCAAGCGCTATCTTGTCCGTGGAACGACCTATGTACTCTCGTGGTCGGCGCCGTGCATGGCGCGCGTTT
>JAADWV010000662.1:0-17857 GCA_023336295.1 Pythium folliculosum | reverse complement strand
CCCCCCCCCCCCCGCAAACCGAGGACGCGAGTGCGTCGCGCGAAAAGAGTGGGCCATGAGGGGCGAACCCCCCGGCGACCCGATCCGTCCACTTGGTTCTTCCTCTTCCCCCCTCTAAACAACGCGACCCTCACCACCGCATTCCACAATTCACCACAAAAGAAAGCGCGTTGCCGGTCGCTTCCCCCTCCATCCACATGCCGCGCTTCCTCTCTCATCTCGCACTCGCGGTCGCGGCCGTCGCCGTCACGGGCGTCTCCGCGTGGCCGCAGTTCTTGTCGATTATCCCGAACGGCCGGACGGTCGAGTTCGGCGTCGTGAACCTCGGCCACGCGGAAGGCACTATCTTGCGCCACCAGTTCGGTCGCGACTTTGGTGTCGGCCGCAACTGGACCAAGGAGCTGTGCGAAACCGACTCGGACAAGGACGGCCAGACGAACGGTCAGGAGCTCGGCGACCCGTGCTGTGTGTGGTCCATCGGTCACGACGACTTGCTCGCGTTCAACAACGGCACGTCCAACCCGGGCAACGCCACGAGCCTGGCCGACGCGAGTCTGTGGAAGAACCTCGACTGCGCGAGCGTCCAGAAGAGCGCCGAGTCGAAGAAGGCGGCATCCGCGCCGGCGCAGGGACCGTCAGCACCGGCCGCCGCGAAGAGCAGCGCCTCCACCGTGTCGATCACAGCTGCCGGCGTCTCGGTCGCGGTCACCGCGTCTGCGCTGGCGCTGTGGTAGACCAAACCTTCTCTCCCCCGGGAGTTAAGACCACGGGAGCCATTGACACGAACACAAACCACACTCGAATATACCAAACCTCATTTGCACGTGCCTGGCCTTGCCGACTCCCGCGTCGCTGTCGTGAGGAGCGTATCATGCAGAAAGAGGAGGCGCATTTACCTGCACCCTGGAGCATCGGGGGATTGCCGTCCGGTTATTCGTTTAATGACCAATCAAGACCCTCATAGTTGAATTTCCGCCAATGGAATGCATGTTGAAGTGACCATCACTCGAGTGGTCAAGTTTTGCCGCCCCAACTTTTGGCGCCGCGAGGCACCGTGCAGTTGAAGAAACGCGTCGGAGCGAACATGGCGGATCCGCGCGCCGGGAGGAAGATCGATCGGCAGCGCAGCGCGCAGGGACAGACCGTGCTGTTCAACCCGCAAGTGGTCCCAGACGAAGGTTGGTGTGTGCAGTGTCGCGGTGGAGCCGCGCGGCGAGGTCTAACAAGCCAGCGATGCCGGTGTAGTGGAGGAGGATTTACGGGTCGTTTTCGGCTTCGCTACCAAAGGTACGAGGAGCTTGCTTGCGTATAGTTCAAGGAGCCTCAACTGATCTTGCTTGCGTTGATGACTCTGCTAGCCGCGAGTGGCTGTCTCGCAGGTGTGATTTCTTTTTTTTGGCACCAAGTAGTGGCAAAAATGGGGGGCAAGCTGAACAAATCTGTCTCAATAGACATCATGATATCGCAAAGCAAAGGGGAATTCCCACCAGTCGCATTTATGGTAAACATCGAATGGTACTGTTACTAGAGCTGAACCACGCTCACCTTGTCCCTGCAGCTTGTAACGAAGAAGAACCGGCACCTACCGGTTGAATCGCTCATCGAGAGGTGAGTGTGCTCGCAAGCTTCTAATTCGAAGGCAGACGGCTTAATGTTCCAATCAGAATGGAAAAGGCGCAGAAAGCGTTCAAGCATTTGTACGCGATCGTCGTTGATCGATTTCCAAACCTTCAGCAACTCCAACTGCTTCATTTGCGCCGGCACATCCGTGTTCGAATCTACTCAGGTAATCATGCATGCGTGGGAACAAAATATCGTTGGAAAACGAGACTCAATGTAGAAATGTGCGACCAGCATCGACAGCTTCTTCGGCAGCCAAGCTCATGGTACTACCAGGATACGTGGCGGCGATGATCCGGCTATGCTAAGTGTCTAACATACACGTCAATTTAGGTGAAAATTCGCGAAAAACATCAACTTCAGCTCGCAGAGAAAGCCAAGAATCTGTTCACACAGGTGCGACGCGTTCAACTTTCGCGCTTTGCTTGAATCTCTAATATTCGTCGCTTCGCCTCACACTAGCTCGGGACCGACCTGCTGACACGCGACCACGCACTTCATGTGCTCCACTTCAATATGCCATTTCTCTCTCGCGACGAGTGTGAGATGCTGCTTGATGTTTTCGGTACGATAGTAAGAGATACACTTGGTGGGTGGCTTCCGACTAATCCTTCACAACGAAACAGACTCGTTCAGGACCTTAGCTCAAGTGACGGCCGAGCAAATCCTCGACAATACAGTTCTCAACGCGGATGCAGCGCGTGCGGTTGAAGAGTTCTTCAAATCAGAATACGTCGTCGAGTACTAGTAAATCCACTCGGATCACGATTCACGGCATTAGGCTGATCATTCGGCGTGTGGCGAATACAGTACGGTACTAGAATTTCGTATAATTCTCAAAAGGTATTACTACATGGTCGTCACGATAGATAATTCAACGGACAGCGGCGGCATGTGGATTGTGGCTGGGAGCTCATGTGCTCGATGCAGCGACAATTGGCTCGCCATCGACCTCAAACTTTTTTAGCTTACGGCACTCGGAGGCAATTGATGACACGTGATGATCCTCCACAACGCCCCCACAAAACGACACGCTGAGTTGCTCCAGTCGTGATATCCTTTTCAGAAGAGCGCAGAGCACTGTGGGGTCTTGCACGATGCCTCGGCACCCACCAATGTCCAGAGTCTTCAGGCGAGTACAGTTGGCAGGAAGCGACACGAGCGAGGTCGGCGAGAGGCGACCCTGGCCGCGCAGAACGAGCTGTTGGATATTTGCGCACTTGGAGGCCAAGTAGCGCAAACCTTCGTCACTCACGCCGCCACGACCAATGCCGAACGGGTTGCTGCGAGCGATGTCAAGCGTCTCGAGCTTCGTGCAGTTGTCGGCGATGGCTCGCAGCGACGCGTCCGTGATCGCGCCGCTACCACCAAGCAGGAGTGTCTTGACGTTTGCGCACTGAAGAGTCACCGCAGCCACGGCGCTGTCGTCGACCTTCGGACATCCCTTTAGGCCGACATACTCGAGCCGAGCTGCATCTTGAACGAGTGAGGCGACGCCCGACGACGTGACGAACCTGCAGTGACTAAAGTCGACCTTCTTGAGCGACTGTGCGTGGTGCGCGTTGGCGCATCGAAGCGACGCGTCCGTGAGCATGGGGCACCGTACGGCGCGGATCTCCACAATCGATTCCTTGGATGCCGCCACGACGCTGCAAAATCCGGCGTCTCCGAGTCCCTTGCATCCCGACACCACAAGCTGCTGGAGGTTGGTGAAGCGTCGCCCAATGGCGGCCATCACGCTGTCGGCAACCGCGCAGTTGATGATCTCGAGGTTTTGCGTCTTGTGGCCGTGACGGGTCGCGACACGCGTGACCACGGTCTCCACCGTCCGCACGTCCTGCTCATGGCGCATGGCCACGCGCGCCCACGCGCCGCTCGCGTCGATCGCGTCGCGCCACGCGGCGTCCACGTCCTCCAGCACCAGCAGCTCGTCCAGCGAGAAGAACGCCAGCATCTCGCGCACCACCGACTCGGGCAGCAACGCGCTGGACGACGTTGTCGTCATGGCAGTCGTCATGGTCCGCAGCTTGATCTTCGTCGACACTCTCGTTGGGAAATGCCTGGTGGAACGAGCGGAAGACAGAGAAAGCGCCTCTGTCGACGGAAATGGCGTCGCCGGCCAATCGCCGCGCGGGGAATGACACCGCCAACGGCGGAACACGCATCCCGCAGCGCCCACATGTCGCCTCCAAGAGGTTCTTTTGGCGCATTCGATGGCGCTCCCCGAGCTGACACAAGGCAATTCCGTGCGCTGATTGGTTGGAAGATTAGACCTGGTCGACCAATCATCGAGAAGGACAGGACCACATCGGCGGAATAGGGGACCAAACCCGCCCTCGCTCAAAGACAGCTGAACGTATAGTGTTCGACTCAAACATCCGGATGAATGTATACTACATGTATACCTGACAAACTGAAGTGTATCCATGCATGGAAAGTCGGCCACCACAATCGCACACCGCGACGTTTACTTGGTCTTGCTGGGCGCGGGCACGGAGGCCTTCTCGAGGTGCGTGAAGTACTCGTCGAGGAAGCGGAAGTACCAGGCCTGGTCGAACGTGCCGCGGAAAAAGTTGCACGAGATGTTGACCTCGAGCAGGAGCACGCCCTTGTTGGTGATCGCGACGTCCCAGCCGCAGATCGGCACGTCCTTCATGAGCTTCAAGTGCGCGTCCTCGCAGAGCTTCTTCATCTCCTTGATCTCCTTGATGACGTTGCCCGTGATCGGCACGCCCGTGTCCGGGTGGTTGGTGATGTCGTGGCCGACGCTCATCTTGCCGCGCGCGACGTGGTGCGGGCCGATGCGGTACCAGTGGGTCGTGGTCGAGCCCTTGAGGATCTTGCCCGTCTCCATGTCCACGTCGAACATGATTGACTTGTGGTCGGTCGAGGCGCCCGCGAGGCCGGCGCGGAACACGCAGCTGAGCGACTTGACGCCGTTCTCGCCCTTGAGCTGCGCCTCCGGGAGGCCGAGGCTGTGGCGCGAGGCCGTGATGATACGGAACGTCGACAGCGGCGACACCTCCGGCAGCAGCTTCTTGAGGAACGGCGCGTTGTCGAGACGCTCCTGGATGATCCAGTCGCCGCCGGCAAACGCGTTCTTGAACATGTAGATGCCCATGCCGCCCTCCTCGTTGCGGTCCTTGATGACCAGCGAGTCCGGGCCTTTCATGTACGGCGTGATGGCGATCTCGTGCTTCTCGCACTCGACGAGGAAGTCCCACTTGTTCTCCATGATGTAGCCCGGCGAGTTCTTGTTCTTCCAGCTGTGGAGGCTCACGAGGTGGCAGTTGATGCGCCAGAACGCGAACCAGTTCTGCGGGTTCACGAAGATCTGCGCGAACGTGCGCAGGAAGCGCTCGATGATCGAGCCCTGCTTGTTCGAGTACTCGGCGTTGAGCTCGAGGAACGCGCCGATGGCGCAGAGCCACGGGTACACGAACACGAGGAACGGGAAGAGGATCACGCGCGAGTACGACACGATCGAGAGCGGGATGCCCGTACCCGGGATCGCCACGTTGCGCAAGTTCTTGACGAGGTCTACGTAGAAGCTCGGGTGGCGGTAGTGCAGCTCGGACCACAGCGGGTTGAGGAGCGCGATCGAGTACACGTAGGTCTTGGCGTGGAGATCATCCGCGAAGAACGGGCAGTCGGCGTAGCTGCCCTTGCGGAGCCAGTAGTAGAACAGCGAGCCGTAGAAGCTCAGCAGCGTCTTGGCGACGAGCGCGCCGGCGCCAACGATGCCCACGACCATTGTGGTGGCGGAGGAGGAGGAGGAGGAGGGAAGGAGAAGGATTCGACGGAGGAGCAGTGAGCCGAAGGTCGCGGATGGCTGAATGACGGAGATTCTTCTCGCTGTCTTCACTCAGATCGATCGATGGTGAGCGGGAGCTCGCTCGTGCCGCCAAAGGATCTCGATCCATTCGGACGCTTTGTGGATCGCACGTGGGCGACCGGCCGGTTCGTGCCTTTCAGCCAATCAAAGTGCTTGAACAGGTATAATTGGGTGGCTACACCGAGGATGATATATATATAGCCAATCAAAAACCTCCAATGAATGATTATTATCACCGAAGTCTGTGACCGTCGGCAACAACCGGACGAAAACCAGGAAGCGAAGCGAAGGCGTGACGCACCAACCGGTCAATGAAAAGGAAGTCGGGAGGACAAGGGCCGGGACCCTCTCCCCCAGAAGTGTTTACAGAAATGGCGAGGTCCAGTGATGTGAATGTGGTCGCTTGGATGGCCTACGCCTATCCGGATACAGTGGGGGCGGGGCGTACTCGACCCTGCCTCCACAACTGCAGAGATGCGTGCTTTTGGGGTCGGGTACGGCCGGGTTACGTCGATATACCGGACCGGTATTACCGGTAGTGCATTCCATCGAACAAAGGTGTATATCTATACCCTGTATAAACGCATAGTATCCATGGGATGGATTCACGTTAAAAAACTTCTATAGTGAATAGTACGCTTATACTCGATACATATGAGTTCGTAGAAAATAGAACATGTCGCTTCGGGAAGATAACCGATCTTTCGAGGCTCGATGTTTTTTCCTTCCGTGTTGTCCGCGTCGTTTCAAGTGACCGCGAGCATCCATGGGTCGCTCTCCGCGCGTTGTGCGAGACGACCGATTTAGACCGCGCTCCGCTCCCCTCCACCGCTCCGCTGCCCCAGCTCCGCTCCGCTCCGCCTGGATCGTGTCAACTGCCGCTGCGTAACCACGGAAACGGCTCGTCGCGCTGAGCGAGCGCACACCCCGCTTCCGTCACGGTTCGCGCGGGCCGTCGCGTCCCCTCCTCCCCTCCTCCTCCTCCCCCCACGCGCTCCAACACCACCACCAGGCTCGTATGACGGACGTCGCGATGGAGCCCGAGTCGCCGGCGCCTGAGTCGCCGCTGCTGGAGACGCTGCGTCTGCCGCGCGGCGGCGTCGTGTGCTCCACGTGCATCGGCCCCGTGCAGATCGGCATGCCGCCCGAGACCATCAAAGACAGCATGAAGCTCGGCATCCCCGTGCCGCGCCACTACATCGTGCCGTCCGAGCCCTTCACCAAGACGCTGGGCGCCAACATGGGCGTGAACGTCGCCGAGTTCGAGTTCCCGGCGTACTGTAACTTTTTCTTCAAGCGCCAGTGCGTGAACCTCATCGTGAGCTCGCCCGAGGTCGAGGCGCGGATCCGCCAGGTGTTCCAGGAGACGCTGTTTGGGCCCGTGACGCTGGATCTGCGCGAGGACTTCCCGCTCTCGACGCCCGACGAGTTGATCCCGGACCTCGCAAAAGAGCTCGAGTACTTTCGCAAGTTTGGCGACACACTCATGACCATCGACATGCTGCTCAAGTTTACGCACTTTGACGACAAGGGCGAGGCGCTGATCGTGCAGGGCGACCAGCAGATCACCGTGCGGAAGAACGACGGGTCCTTCACGATCGTGGACGGCAACAAGAGCGTCACTCTCGCCGACGGCGTCGACCTGCCGCCGCCGCCGGCCATGGAGCAGATCCAGGACGCGTTCTACCCGCCGGCGTTTGGCGTGACCGTGCTGGGCAGCTCCCACGGGTTCGATCCGCACGGCAAAACCTCCGGGTACGTGCTCTGGATCAATCACCGCGGGATCATGATTGACCCGCCGCCGTTCTCGTCCTCGATCCTCATGGCCAACAACATCCCAGCCGTCATGATCGACGGCGTGATCCTCACGCACTGCCACGCCGACCACGACGCCGGTACGTTCCAAAAGATCCTCCAGGAGGGACGCGTGGCGCTGATCACGACCGCGACCATCTACCACTCGTTTCTGCGCAAGTACTCGGCGTTGTCGGGCTTTGACGAGGACTTTTTGAAGCGCGTGCTGGACCACCGTCTCGTGCGCATCAACGACACCACGACCATTCGGGGCGCCGAGTTCCGCTTCTTCTATTCGCTGCATTCGATTCCGTGCGTGGGCTTTGAGGTCAAGTACGGCGACAAGCGCATCGTGTTCTCGGGCGACACGCTCAACGACGTCGACCGCATCAAGCAGCTTGCCGAGCAGGGCGTTTTGTCTCCACACCGGTGCGAAGAGCTGCTCAACTTCCCATGGCACTGTGATGCAATTCTTCACGAGGCCGGCGTGCCACCGATCCACACACCGCTCAAAACACTCCAGAACCTAGACGAGTGTGTCCGCAAGCGGTTGTACGTTGTCCACACGGCCGCCAAGGACATCCCCGTCGAGAGTGGGCTCAAGGGGGCACCTGAAGGCGTCCACAACACCATCACGGTGGATACCAAGCTGCCGGAGAACTCGGGCGCTCTCGAAATCCTGGATCTCGTGCGCAAGATTGACCTGTTCTCCGAACTCACGCTGAACAATGCGTTCGAGATCCTCCAAATGGCGCGGAAAGTCACGTACCAGAAGGGCAGTCTCATCAAGAACTTTGGCGAGGTGGGGGACACGTTCTACATTATCATCCTCGGCGAGGCCCAGGCGCTGTATAAACCGGAGGGGGGCAGCTTGGGCGCCGTGGAAAAAGCGCAGAACGCTGCTGCCACTGCCACGAGTGGGAATCCGACGCAGCAGGCGCCGTCGCGCGCAAGCTTGTCACGGAAGCGCATTTCGCTGCTCTCACTTGCGAAGAACTACTTTCCGGGCGACTACATTGACCTGCAAAACTTGCTGACACCCAACTGGATCCTGCCGTACCAAATGGTCGCGACCACGAAGCTTTCGCTGCTCGAGTTTAACGCGCTGGATTTCAACTGGTTCCTGAAGCACACACCGGCGTTTGCGCGCATCCAGCGGCTCGCGCAGAGCCGCCTCCACTATTCGTTCGACATCATCGAGGCTAACCAAGTCTTCCGGAGAATCACCATGTCCCAACGCACACATCTCGAGATTCTTTTGAACAAGAGGGAAGTCAACGAAGGGCAGGTGCTGTGGGAAGCCGGCGACCGGTGTTCCGGTGCGATCATCATCGACAAGGGACAGTTCACGCTCAAGCACCCCAAGATCGGCGGCCAGACCGTGCTCAGCAACGGCCGCCCAGCCTCCCCGGCGACGCCTCAGCCACAGATCGTCACGCGCAAGCACCGCGGCTCAGGCAACGTGAGTTTTGCAAACGCTTTGTGTATCTCATCTACGTCGTGTATTATCACTAACTGGGTTCCGATGTGGTCTACTCATAGCGTATTCTGCCGCTGGACATGAGCCTGCTGCCGGCCAAGCCCGACACGGACACGGAGACGACGCTCACGCACGGCGCGTTCGTGGGCGACGTGGACAAGCTCATCTTGGCGGACGACGCGGCCCACACGACCACGCTCGTGGCCAACTCGCACGGCACCGTGCTGTTCGCGAACAAGCAGGACCTCCAGGTCTTCCTGCTCGAGAACCCGGGCATCCTCATGGGGCTTAGCGGCAAGGTCTTCGTGCGGTGAAGGAAATCAGAGTCTGTCGGCGCATCTCCGTCCTCACATGGCTACACTTGGTCCCACTGTAGAACAGGCATTAGACCCTCCGCGGGTGTACTATATCAGCTGACAGCTGTAATATCTACGTAAATCATACCAGCTGAACACTTGAATTACGGGAATAGCCGTGATGATCCCACTTGCCGCTCGAAAGTGGACGGAGAGAATCACATTGGAGAGGGAGGGACTCGACAGACCCCTTTGCGCCGGCCACAATCCGCGCGCGCGCTTCCCTTGGGGACTCAGTGCAGAAGTTACACTTGGTCAAAGCCCCGAATCCCCCTTCGTCCATCGCTCGTCCTCAACGTGGACGCCCGGTACAAAGAGCGCGCGCGACCACACCGATCCACGCGGCGGCCGGCCACATCACACACTGGTCCATCGTCCGCACGACCGCAGCCACTTCCCTCCCTTCGGCCACACGCACCGCGGGCGGACAAAACATTCGAATATTGACCACCGGCAAGTGGCTACGACCCCCATGGAGCGCCCCACGCGACGCAGCGCCACGGCGGCCAATGGGCTGAGCGCTGCCAGCAACGGGACTGCGACTTCCAGCGGCAGCAGCAGCCGCCGGCGCCGCCGCGAGGCCGACCCGCGCGACAGCGGCGCCGCGTCGGACGGCGGCGACACGGATTCAAGCACCGTGGCCGTGGAGATGGGCGCGCGGACGAACAAGGCGTCCGCGAGCAAGAACTCGGCGCGCGCGGCCAAGGGCAAGTCCGTCACAGCCGGCGCGGACGGCCACGATGCGGACCACCGGTCGAGTGGCCGCGTCCACGAGGACCACCGCGAGGACGCGGATTCAGAGGATCCGACCCACGACGACGACGCCCACGCGAATGCGAGCGCGATGGTCAAGCTGTCGCAGGGAGACGACGCCAGCGACGACGAGCGCGCACCGCCGGACGAGGAGGACGCGGTCGAGCCGGCGCCGCCCGTGGTCGCGTATGCGACGCGCGCGCGCCGCGAGCGGTCCCAGTCGGTAGTGTCGACGGCGTCGGACAGCGCGTCGTCGATCGCGTCGACGCGCCACGGCGCCGAGGAGGAGGAGGAAGAGGACGAGGACGAGGACGGCGCCGCGCCGCGCACCGAGCTCCACGGCGAGAAGCTTGCGGAGCTCGAGAAGAAGAAGAAGATGGTCGAAGAAGGGACGCTGGCCGAGTACTGCCGCCGCGTGGCCGAGTTCAAGGAGGAGCGCAACCGGCTGCTCCAGTCGGCCGAGTGGCACAAGAACCTGCAGCTAAAGAACACGGCCGACCTCCATGGCTTTGAGGTGCAGCGCGCGCACAACATCTGGCTCGACAGCAAGGAGAAGCTCAAGAGCGAGATGCTCGCGCGCGCCGACGCGCTGCTGGCCAAGCTGCGCGGCGAGCTCGCGACGCTGGAGGAGACCAAGCGCCTGCCCACGCACGTCGTGGCGCCCAAGAAATCGTTTGTGCTGCCCCCGCGGAAAGCGCCGGCGCCTGCGACGACGCCGGCGACGGGAACGGCGGACGCGGAAGCGAAGCCCGCGACCACGACCGAGGAGACGGACGGTGTGACGACCGCTGAGGCCACGCCGCGGCATTCTTTTGATGCAGAATCCAAGGAAGACAACGACGGCGCCTACGCTGATGAAGAAGAGGCGGAAGCTGAATACGCCGCGGCTCCACTGAGCAAGCGCCGCAAGACCGTGGAGGGTTCGGCGCCCGTGCCTTCCAACGTGCTGCGGCTGCCGCTGGACGACATCAGCTCGGATCTCGCCAGCATCATGGGCGCGCGAGAGACCGCGAGCGCCAAGATCCACACGGCGCTGCCGGCGGCGCAGCTCGGTAAGTGGCCACTGACAAATGGGAGGAGAATGTGGACTTGATTTACTCACTAACGTCATTCTGCATGGTTTGTAGAACTGCGCGTTGACCGGAGGCGGTTATTGTGCGGCAAGTACGTGTTCGAAGAGGGCGACGAGGTCGTCGTGACCGCCGCCGTGCTGAAAGAGGACTACATTGGCGTCATTTCGTCCGTCTCCGAGGAAGAGGTACGCCCCACGCCCGCTCGCCTACCAACACGCGCGCTTTGCTCACTGCTCTACTGTGTCTACTCTGCAGGTCTACGTCAAGCTGTCCACGGGCCAGAAGGTGCGCGTGGCCGTGGACCACATCGCGTTCCGTCGGTGCGAGATTCGACCGTTCCTCCGCGGCAGCGCGGGCATCGAGAGCCTCCAGACCTCCGGCTGGGTCGAGTGCGAGCCGTTCTAAACACGACGCAAGTGTGGACGCCGTCCACGCCGAGGCGCTCGCGTACTTCATAGTAATTCGATACTTTTTCAGTTTGGTTTGTCTGGCTTGCTGCTTTTGATCATTCTAAGTGCGTGGTCGAATGTCATGCGGGGTTCGAATCGACTTATAATATACTTACTGCTGGGCTGCTACTTCTACTTCTACGCGCGTTCGCTGTACGGTCTCGTCTTCTGTCTGCTATCATCCTGGTGCTGTCGTGCCTATTTGCTGCTCCTTGTGCTTCGCTTCCCTTCACTAGCGGTCCTTCGATGTGTCTCTGTGTCCTAACCTATTCTACCTATGCGGTCCCGTTTCATTGGTTCGCCTGCTCCTTCTCCGCCGCGGGCTCAAGCGACAGCAGCTTCATGAGCTCGGTCGACGACTTCTTGGGCGAGCCAGTCTCGTCGTCGTCGTCGTCTTCCTCGTCGCCCGTGTCGCTTTGGTTGTCCGCCAAGTGCGGCTCGTCGAGCTCCAGCCGCTTCACGCGGCGCGGCCGCTTGGCGTTCCCGTCGGCGGCGTCTTCGGGGTCCTCACCGCGGTTTGCGCGCGCGATCTTGCGGCGCTTCCAGTCGCCACGTGCGTCCATCGGCTGCTTCTTGAAGCGGATCTCAGGCGACTTGACGTGCGACAGCGACACGTACCCGGAGCTCGTGTTGATGCGGCTCAGTCCGACGCCCTCCCAGTACGACGCCGACGCCGAGGACGACAGCGGCGCGGCGCCGCCACCGGACCTCGCTGTCCGCGAGCCGTAGGTCTCGACCAGCGTCGCGAATGACTCGCCGCCGATGCTCGAGAGCTCGTCGATCTCCGGGTTCAAAAACAGGCGGAACGCGCGGCTCCACTTGGTGTCGTCGTGCGCGTCCAGCGCGCGCAGAAACTTCTGGAGCTGCTCCTTGCGGTACTGGAGCAGCTTGGGGTCGTCGCCGCGAAAGTACGAGACGAGCCCGCCGTCCGGGAACTTGGGCAGCACGTCGAGCAGCTCGGGCCCAAAGTAGTCCACGAGGTAGAGGTGGAGCTGGCGAAAGTCGTTGTAGCGGCGCATGACCGAGTAGCGCACGAGCGGCGGCAGCGTGTAGGCCGAGGACGACGGCGGCGCCGACGGCAGCGACGCCATGGACGCGATGCTCGAGGACGCCGGCGAGGACGCGGCCGTGGACGCCGTGGACGTGAACGAGTCCGTGAACGGCATGAGCGAGTTGCGGATGTCGAGCACCTCGATGTGGTAGCGCCAGCTCGCGCCCTTCTTGCTCACGCCCGTGATGCGCAGGTCCCGCGAGAAGATCGCGTCCATCGAGAACATGGTTTCGCAGCCGGCCGCGCGCCGCTCTGTGCGCTTGCGCGTCGCGTCCGCAGCCGCCTCCGCCGCGGCGCCGCCGTCCATGGAATCGTTGGTCTCACAAGTCGCCGCGTCGTCCTGTTGGTTGGTCGTTGGGGCGCTCAGCCGCCGCGCGGCTTCCGCAGTATGTGGCGGCGATGGCGGCGGCGGCGGCGGCGGCGGATGCTCTGGCTGTGGCTGTTGGTTCGGATAGTCGTACGCGCCGCCGATGAGGCTGGAGCGGCGCGGCGGGCGCGCGGCCGCCGAGGCGTCCAACAGCGCGTCCGGCGCGTCCGGCGCGACCACGGCGTACGCGGCCGGTGCGCTCATGCGGCGCTGGTAGTCGCGCTGCTGCTGCTGCTCGTCCATATTCGCGTTGGCGTCCGCGTCGGGCGTCATGGTGGGTTGCCGTTGGATGTTGGAAATGGTGGGGAGTTGGAAGTTGGGCGTTCTGGCGCGCGCCGCGGCTTTTGTTTCGTTTCTTTCCTTTTTTCTCTCTCTCGCACTTGCTGGTTTACCGGTTTTGTCCAAAGGCCCCGAAAGTTGGTGTTGTTGGACTGGGCGCAACTCTTCTCCGGCCGGAGTTGGTTTCTTTTCTTTGGAGCCGTTGCGTTCCGGATTGTTTGCAGACCGACAGTCCAGACGGCCAGACGTTGACGGGATTCGATTCGATTCGATTCACGGGCGAGTGCCACAGACACACGCAGCACCACGGACGGCTGGGTTGGTGTCTTCTTCGACAGCTCGCTGGCGTCAGCCCGAGCGTTCAAAACCGAGGGCCGAAGAGGAAACGCGTGACTGTTCCCACCGTAAAACCAGCGTTCGATTTTTTTGTTGGTTCCTTCTCGTTTTGCCGCGAAGTCCGCCCCTCTTTCTTTCGCGTTTCTTGCGTCTGGTTTCGAACGCGGTCCTTTTCCGCCGATTTCCCCTCGTATCGGTGGACCCACACCCAACAGTGCGGCGCGACCGTTCACTTGGCGCTGATAATGTTGGGAGGTGTTGGGCGGTTGGATGGTCCGCGCGGAAGGAACCGTTCCAGCGAGACGTGTGTGTGACGGAGATGCAGAGCGATACTTTGTGGTATGATCCGAAGCTCTGCCTCCATCACCCACTCACAACACCAGCTGGCCGAGAGAGCAAAGCACGCCCAACAACTCGCTCTCTGGATGGCCAGAACGGTTCTCCAAGACGTCACCGCTCAAAAGAACCGACTTGCGTGACGCGCCACCAGCGAATTCAAATTCCCGCCATCCAGAATGCGACTTGGTGCTGGTCAAAACATCCCACCAAAACCTTGATTTGGTACAGTTGTGAGCCGAGGTTTTATGGTTTAACACCAGGTGGACCACTTTGATTGGCAAAAACTCTCTAGGAAATGCCAGACGCATCCCATCTTACTGGCTGAAACTTGAACTTCAAGAAAACCTACTAATCCATCGACATGAGGGGTAGGGCTCTAACTGAAATATTTGTCAACAGGACCAACACCGATTTTGTAAATTTCCACAAACCAGGGTTACGGATCGTAACTTTCGATTCTGTTGTGATGGGGTACGCGTCCGCCGGTCTCGTCTATGCTCGATAGGACAGCAACACCGGATCACACTGGGGCTTCAGCTCAACGCTCCGTCGCGCCTGCCTCCGTCCCTTTGGCCCGGGCTCTCACCAGACCTGGGCTTGGGCGGTATCACTGCATTGGGTTACATGGAACTGTGTAGATGAACACAACGTACCCTGTAGCCCCTACTCCAATGGCTCGGGGTGTTCACGCCAGTGTGGGCTCACCGATGCGACCGGGGTCGAGGCTTCTGCGCTGGTCTTCGGCGACCAACCGGAAGAAGCTGCGCTCTCGCTTGTTGTAGACATTACAGTCCAGGTGCTCGTACCAAGGAAACTGTTCGAACGGGTTTGGCGACAGCGCTCAGGATCACACGCACGCGCAGCAGCACGCGCGGGTCGTCCTGGATCCACGCGGGCAGCACCGGAAACTTGGCCTCGTCGAGGATGAGCAGAGAGAACGCCGGCGGCAGCTCCAGCGTCGCGAGGTTTTGGCCCACGTCCTCGACGGGGTTCCCGGCCCCGACCACCAGGAACCGCAGCCGGCGGTCGGGCCGCAAAAGGCTCTCCATGGGCACCGCGCGGACGCGGTTCCCGTTGAGCGAGAGCACGGTTACGTCCATACGGGTCAGCACCTCTGGGAACTCGGCGAACTGGCTGTGCTCGAGCAGCAGCGAGAGCCCTCGCGGCCACTTGGCGTCGAGATCGGACGGGAGGCGCTGGAGGTTCGACACGCACACGTTCGCGTCTTCAAGCGTGCGCGGGAAGTTCGGATCCGTAAGACCGTCCGGGAGCCCGATGCCGTCGTTCGGGAACCGCGTGCGCACCAACGTAAGTACGCGAAACGACGGGTGCGTGTTGGCTTGGAGTGCTGCGTCTGCTGACCAGGTTTCAAGTGTGACGTTGTACATCTTGAGGCCGAGTAGACTGTGGAACTGCTGGAGATTCGGGGGCACCTCGAGCGCGCGACAGTGCTGGAAGACGATGTGCACGACCGCACCTGGCGATAATTGCTCCAGCGCGTCATAGACATCCTGGCGCTCGCCGCTGGAGGCATGTCGGTGGCAGTCGTAGCTGAAGACGGCGCAGGAGGATCGGTGGTGGAACCACGGCCGCACGGGGATCGTGGAGAAGCAGCGCCGACAGCAGGATCAGTAGCGCGAATGCGAGCCGCTGGAGCGCGTCGAACCAGCTCGAGACGAAAAGCAGCTGGATCTCGGCGGTCACGCGCATGATCCAGAGGTCGTTCCCCCACGCGTCCGGTCTGAACTGGTGTTGCGTTGGCTCGTAGATCAGCGTGTACGGCGCGATCACCACGAGCGGCAGCAGAACGTCATCACGTTGTCCAGCGACGAGTCGATCAGCATCACGTAGAGACGCCGGCGTCGCAAACTGAGGGATGTGGTCGCTGCCACTGAACGCCGCCGTCCACATTTGAGCAAGAGCTGGAGGATCTGCGAGGACCAGGAGTTGGCGCAGGTGATGGCGATGTAGAGATCCAGAAGCCAGGGCTTGGAGAGCAGCCATGCGATCTTGACGAGCTGGTACGTCTGCAAAGCGACCTGCGCGAGCTCGCGCAGCACGAAAAAGTGGTCGAAGAACGGCCCGTCGACGCCGATCCAGCCGTCGCGGCCCACGAGTTGGTCGAGCGGCAGCGCGACGTATCGCTGGAAGACCGAGAGCTTCTTGCGCGTGACCGTGGCCATGGCGACGCCTGACCCCGTGCAGCGTCTAGCAGACGCGCGATCCATCGGAGCAGGAGGGGGACATCGCGGCCGCTGGGCTGGTGGCGGTGAGTTGGAACGTCCGCGGAAGCTGAGGCGGCGATGCAGCACACTGGCACGGGCCATGCGCAGCAAAAGCACCACGTGGAGCCCACAAAAGACGGCGCATGTGGCGCCAGATGGCGGCAAGAAGCGATACGGTAGGATCAGCGAGAAGACGAACGAGTTGCTGCCGAACGCGTCGAGGTCCAGCTGCGTGTACACGACCGCGAGGAGCGCGTTGAACGCGCAGGCCGCCGTGTGGAGAAACGCGAGCGCGAGCCAGCACACGCGCCGCGGCCAGGGTGACGAGGACACGCCCAGTTGCGGCCCTTGAGGTACATCCACAAGCGAGGCGCTGGCAGCGAACGGTGCGACGGCAGCGGCCATGGAAGTGTGTGACGGTCGTACGTGGTCGATCGCCGAAAGAAGGGAGACGTCGTCGAGCTAGTCCTGTCGAAACCATCTATGAATACCTACGGACATGCAGGGTGTGAGATCTTGCCATTTTTGTGTGTTTGGCTCGTGGTGAGCCCCCGGCGCTGAATATAATCAAGCTGTTTGCTTGTCAGTCATGAGAACCTGCGCACGATCCTGGAAAGTGTGGAAGAGAACACAAAACGTGTCCGCCCCGTGGCGACCTCAAAGAGAAGACACCAGACCAAGCGAATGCGAAATCGAAACCTGTATCACGGGAAAGGGGGATGGCGTTTTTCATGCGAGCGCGTACATCTTGACGGGGTAGAGCTCCTGCGGGAAGTTCTTCTGGGTCTGCTCGCCGATGAGGTCGAGCCCGGCCTGCCGGAAGATGCTCTTGAAGTAGACGTCCGATCTAGTATAGCCACACACAAAAACAATGAGCACACGGTATCCACCCGGCGTCAAAATAGTGTAACCGCGCAGACCTGGTCATGCTGCTGTCGTCGCGGTCGATCTCGTAGGGCGATCCGGAGAGCAGCACGTTCTCCTTGATGCCGATCCAGCCGTGCGGCGCGAGCGAGCGCTGGCAGCGCTTGAGGAACTGGACAAAGTCGAGGTCCGTGAGGTGGCTCGAGACCCACTGGATCCAGATCAGGTCGTAGCTGCGCGGCGCCGGCTCAAAGTCCTGGAGGCCCATGCAGTACAAATGGCGCACTTTGCCAGGCGCCGCGCCCACGTACGCCGGCGCGCCGCGCAGCAGCCGCTCGCTCTGCTCCACGAGGTCCACTTTGTCGAACAGCGGCGCGAGCAGGTGCTTGGTCACGCGGCCGATGCCGGCGCCGCAGTCCACCACGAGCTCGCGCTTCCACTGCGGCCGCTTGAGCGCGAGCTGGAAGATGAAAGCGCGCGAGTCGGCCACGTCGGCCGGCGAGATGTGCGCAAAGCCGCCGAGCACGCCGTTGTCGTCCAGCGAGCACTTGGCCTCGTCCTCCCAGTACGCGTTCGCGCTCGTGTACCACGCCGGCGGCGCCGCAGCGCTACCAGCCGTGGCGTCAGCAGCGGCGGTGGCGGTGGGGGCGGCCGCGGCGTCGCGGAGCTCGCGCTGCCACATCTCCCACACGGACGCGTACTCGCCGTCCTCGAGCTCGCCGTCGTCGTCCAGGTCGCCCTGGACGATCTCAGCCACGCGCTGGAGCTGTGCCCAGTCGACGCGGGCGGCGCGCACGACCGGGAAGATCAGCGGCGGCGTCTCGGCCGAAGGCGCAGGAGCAGCAGACACAGGCGACGCCATTTGGGATCAAGTTAGGTGAGACCGTTCGGATCAGGGATCAAAAGAACCCAAAAATCACGGCTCAATGGGTGGGTTTTGTAGTTTTGGTGGGTGGGTGGGTTCCCCAGATTGGGACATACGGGTTATAGCGGGTTTTGTGGTTTCTGCATACAAATACCAAGTACATCCAAATCT
>JAADWV010000661.1:0-17906 GCA_023336295.1 Pythium folliculosum | reverse complement strand
GGTGGACTAGCTAGCTTCTGTGCGTGTGTGTGGACTGGTTTGTATATTGCGTGCGGGTTAAACTAGAGCAACCGTTCTAAAGACATTTGTCTGAGGGGCTTGGCTAACTCCAAGACTCCAAAGGCATTCTATATTCTGTGTTTGCCCCCATTGCTTGGCCTGAACCGGCCCTGCATTTCATATTGAGAGAGTGTGCGTTTGAGATGAGGCGAGGCCTCAGCGAATAAGTTCCCTGCCGGTTCAGCGCGTGGTTGACCGGTAGTGTGAATACATTTGCCCCCTTTGTCCCTCGTGTTCGTTTGCTTGGCGCTTGGTGATCAAACCGATCGGTGTGGACCTAACATCTAGCTCCTAAAAAGGCTGCATAAAGGGTACACAACGTGAGGCGAATCTAGCCATTGAGACTGGTTTGTTCAGGACATTCAGTCTCCCAATGTATTTAGACCCGGTCTAGCGCGCTACCCCTTCGCTAGAACCGGCTTAGCGGTGGAACTTCTATACTACATACGGGTAGAAAGAAATCCACACAACTGCTCAGCGATTTCCACGCAGAGCTCGTGAACGCCCATGAGAAGAGGATCATCCACGTACATAGTCAGGAGTATGACAATTTCCCCTTCTTGTGGAGGGCGTAAAGGCCGTGGTCACTCTCGAGGCGAACAAATCCAAGTGCCACGAGATGCCGTTGCAGGGTCTTGTTCCACACCATGGGTGCCTGTTTCAGACCGTAGAGAGACTTGACGAGTCGGCAAACCTTGCCGTGACCGTCGGGACCAAAACCTTGTGGGAGCTCCATGAAAATCACCTCCGTCAGCGTGCCATGAAGAAATGCCGTTTTGACGTCGTACTGCAGGACTGCCCACCCACGCTGGACAGCAAAGTAGAGCGTCGCCCGGATCGTATCACACCTAATCACAGGCGCGAACGTCTCGTTATAGTTGACACCGAACTTCTGCTTGAAGCCGTGGACGACAAGACGAGCTTTGAGCCGCTTCACGAAGCCACTCTCGTCCTTCTTGAGGGCAAATACCCACTTGTTGGTGATCACACTTGCTTTGCCGGCAGACGAACGATCAACAACGATCCATACATCGTGACGGCGAAGGGAATCCAACTCCTCGTCCATGGCACTGTGCCAGTGCCCAGCAAAGGCACAGCGGATGGCTTGTTTGTAGGTCGTGGGAACAGAAACGTCTCGAGTATGCAGACGACCCCCCACGTTTGGCTGTACATCACACTTTAGCACCTTGGCATACCGACGAACCTGGCCACCAGCGATATAATGAAGGTCGTAATCATCGAACTTGGCATTGCGCTAGCGGCGCCGACCTTACTTGGCGACTTGGTGGCGAGCAACCGTGTCGCTTTCGGCCGGCTCGTGGAGCGCTACGCTGTTATTCATCTCGCCAGGCGCTGGTGATGCGGGCTTTGGAGTTGGCGCGCTCACTTGTGATCGCAGCGGCGCTGCTGGCTCGCTGGTTGTGCCCACTGGGACGGACTCAACGACCACTGGGACATCGTCGGGGCGAATAAGACCCTCAGGCTCGACAAGAATACTCTCTCGTGCCGAATCCACCTGGACGATGTCTTCAATCTGCATCTGCATAGGTACGATCGCCACACGCGCTGGGAGCTCATGTTCACCGTGCTGATACACATTCAGAAGAAGGCGCTCCACATACTCGCGGCTAACGTGAAGTCCTCACAGAAAACCAGGTTGCCGCCTCTGTGCGTCTTCGTAGCTCCAGTCTTGAGGTCAATGACTGTGTACCCTCGCGTTGACGGGGAGTACTCGACGAACAGAGCCGTCTCCATTCTGCTTCCGAGGTTGTCCTTTGTTGGCCGAGAGTCGGCGACAATGTGGTAGTAGCACAAAGATCCCCACGTCCTCAAGCACGAAACGTTGGGCCGCTGTTGGTCGAGAGCCTCATGTGGTGTGAGCCGATACTTGATGTGCAGGCGGAGTACGAGTGTACTGATGTGCCCTTTTGCCCCACTCTTGTTCCGAATCAAAAAGATCCACTTGTAGCGGCTGCACTCATCAACCACAAGCAGGAACGCCGTGTGGCCCTCGATGGTCTCGACGTTGATCTTGCACAGGTCGGCTTGTAGCCGTTGCAGTGGTCGAGATGCCCATTCCACTCGTGGGCTGTACGTCATCCGCACACTCTTTGCATGAATACAGGGAACACACGAGTAGTTGGCAGTCTCTTTCTTATCAACCTTAACCCCACGGACAGCACCCGATTCGGCCATCTCGACGATCGTGGGAGTGCTTGCATGGCAGAAGCGCTTGCAGCGTGGTCACCGACGGTGATGCGCCGCCTTTCGAACGCGTCATAATCGCGCTGCAGATGGCATCCTGCTGCGCTGGCGTCAGGCGCTTGGAGAACAGGCGATACATCCCCTTGACCTTCTTAAATTTCATCTTGAATCCCTTCTTTTTAACAAAACACACTGACTGGTCGCGCGAGAAGGCCACAAAGAACTTGCGCTGAGTTTGAAGGTAGTCGAGCGAGATCAGGTTGGCGACCGCGCCAGGCACATAGTAGACGTCGTGGAGAAGCCGCTCCTCGAGCTGACGATTGTACTCGTTGTGGACGCGCAGGAGGACCGTGCCCACCTGACTCACATTAACCGTCAAGCCATTGGCGCAGTGCATCACGAGAGGGGTGTCGACAGTCCGGATATCGCAAAAGCTGGACAATTCCCCACACACGTTTATCTGCGCCCCACTGTCGAGACACCACTCCTGGGTGTGGCCAGTCGCCATCGTCGTTGGCTCGCCGATCGCAACGACCAAGGCCACGGGTCCGCTCGCTGGTTCCTTGGACTCCGCTCCCCCTGGGTTCTTGAACCTTCCTTTTCCGCAGCCGCGACCACCACTGCGGCCGCCGCCACGTCCGCCTCCGCAGCCACGACCACCGCCTCCACTGCGTGACTTGTTGGCACCGTTGTTGTTGGGGCAATCACGATGCCAGTGACCGTACTCCTTACAGATGCTGCAGGGGCTCCTCTGCATGGCCTCAGTGGGGCTGGAGCTCCTGGTGCCAGGGGGCGATTGGCCGAAACCACCCGAAACTGCCGACGCTCCATCATACTCGCCCACGTACGAAACCAACTTCCCGGTCGATTGAGCGTGGTCACCAGGGTTACTGATTGGGTTACGGTGTGACCCTCTCATGTTTTCTTCTTGCTCGCGGGCAAGTAGCCGACCGCGAGCGCTGCCGATCTCGAACACCTTGTGGTTGAGGCGCGCACTAACAATCTCGCCACTCAAATCCGGGAACACTTCCAGTGAGTTGGTGAGGAGGAGACGGGCAAGCTCTGCCTCATCGAGAGGAAAGCCGAGCGTCACAAGGTCCTCTTGCATGGCCATCACACTGTCAATGTACGTGTCCACGCGTTCCCCCTCGTGCAACTTGCGCGGGTACAACGCTGTCTTGATGATGATGTCGTTCTTGGCGGCACTGCCGGCGTTGAATTCTCGTTCAATGTCGGCGAACAGAGCCACCGGATCGCACTGGACCAGGAGCCTCCTATAGCGTCCCGCAAGGCGAGGGCCTAGGGATCCGGCCACGATCTCTTGTGCCTTTAACACGCGGGTCTCCCATCGACTCATGCGTCGACGGCTCCACCCTTGCTGCGCGAGCTCCTTCTGGGTGACAAGTTCCCACAGTTGCATGGTCTTCAGCTTGACTTCTACAATCGTCCGCCAGTGCTCGTAGGTGTCGGCACTGGTGAGCGGTGGGACTTGATCGTGAGACGAGTCGCGTGGGAGCGACCGGTCGTGCTTGGCCCTCTTGGTCCTTCGCCGCTTGTCCTTCTTCTTGCTCTTCTTACGGTACTGACGTCGCGATCCTGAGTCGCTGGAGCTGTCGCTCGATCCCGACGAAGTCGACTCGCTCGACGACGATTCGGACGACGACGATGACTATTCATTCCGACGCACGCGCAGCCTTCCTGCTTCCTCATCGCCTTCTTCCTCGAGACCAACGTCGCCGGGTTCAGCACCGCTGATTTCCGACGAGGCCGATTCTTCCCGGAGACGAGGCGTGGCCCTATTTGAGCTCATAACCTGTCGTTGGACGGACATGGTTGAGATAGGGAAAACGTTGAACGCTGGATGGCGGGGCCAAAGGCTCCGGGGTCTGGGCTGCTGGTGCTTGGGTTGCGTCGGGGAGATGAGCAAGTGAGGCAGCAGGACTGCTGCCTCTCCGGTCCCGAGCGGCCCTCGCAGAGCAGCCTCATTGACCCTACGTAGAAAAACTGAGAACATGCACAGCCTACACATCCGGATAAGATCTCTGAGCTATAGATGGGTGCGATAAGACAGAGAAGGAACAATCTCTGACGACAGCTGCTAACGGCTGCGCTGCCGCCGCTCGCGGGCGAGAACGCGACGCGAGCGGGTCTTGGAGCTCGCGCGGCTCAGCGTGGCGTCGCGGTTCGTCGGGAAGGCCGCCCGAGCTTCCAAGTGGACAAGCGTCCAGTCGCCGGCGGTGCGTGGGTCGTTGCACATCATGGGCGTGGCCTCGGCGCTCGCGCTGGCCAGCCGAGTCCAGACTCCACCTGATGGGGACTCGATATGGAGATGTGCGCGCGGCCACGCGCCATCTACCCAGCAGCCTAACCCCCACGCGCGTGGCGCTGTCCTGCGGCCCGAAGATCGCATACGGCACGAGCCCTTTGCATGCGAGCCTTGAGCGCAAGCGCAAGGTCGTCAGTGTCACCCGAGGTGGCACCATCGGGCTTGAACACCGGCTCATAGAGGTCACGGTCCCCCGACGCGCGGGTGCTGATAGTAGGTAGGTGCGCGAGATCCCAGTGGACGCAGATCCACGCGATCGTTGTTCTTGGCGTGGCTACGTAGTGGTCGTGGCCAATACAAGCTCAACACAGATTAATACCCCAACACTACTATGGCAAATGCACTATCTCAGCAAAGGTTTTTCATCATTGGGTGTTCCCAGCACAAGCACTTCCCCCTCCAGCCAAGCACAGACTCTCCGCTAGCCCTTAGTGAAGCCACACCAGTAATCACTCGGGGAGGGAGAGAGAGATGGGCAGCGCAAAGTCAGCTACCGTTTCTAAAGCCAATCCTCACAGGCCTTCGTCGTGGTCAACCTCCTACCTTGCTCTTGCTTTCTCGGCGTGGTGCACGTCACCAAAAACTGATGGTCACAGTTTTGTTCTTGTTGGTCGGATAGGTTTGATACGACAGACGGGAACATCCTTTCCGACGCTCGATTGGTAGCATCAGTTACAGGGAGTTAAACAATCACACACATCCATAGTGTGGCGACTCATCGCAACCACCCGATAACGTTCAGCAAATCAAGAATCACCACGGCGCACTGACCACCAGGCGTGTGCTTGCCGTAGTGCTTCACGTTGTTTCTCCTCGACTTCCGTTTTCCCTGCTGAGATAAGACGCCATTCGTTCCGCACGATAGTCGACGTCCGTGGTGACAGTGACCTGGCAACCAGACGAGATGACGCTAACTGTCAGCCTGCTCATACATTTGGAAAGGGATGTGAAGAGCAGCGATAAGGAGTTTGCTTGTCCGGTCGTCCCCCTCTCACTGCTTGCCGCCAAGGCACGTGGCCATCATCGCAGTGTTGGAGGTGCTTCCGACTCTCATGCAACCGATACTGACGCCGTCACCCAAGAACGCGTGCAGTTGAAGTCCCAGATTATAATGCTGTGATTCATTTCGACGGCAAAACTGTAGATTAAGCCCACGTGGCGGGCCGACACCTTGAAAGTCTGTACGTGGAATGTCTCACAGGGACATGATCTAGTTGAATATATATATTTCTCATACCGTGTCCACGCCGACTGGCTCAATGGAGAGAGAATCTCATTTTGCGTCATAGATGCATGCTGCAATGTGCTCTGATGCATGGTTCCGCGCGCAAAAGTCATGTACAACACTTCACAATAAGCTCGTAGTCCTTAGTCACACAGGGCGTGTTTTTCGAACCGGGTGCAGTTCGTTACCCATGTGTGCGGTCACGCCCATTGGCGACCGGCAGGAGACACGGGCTTAAGTCCGCAGTAGTACTGTGGAGGAATGTGATTTGAGTCTTACTCCATCACTGGTGAACCCCACTGTCTCAATTTCGGATCGTCCAATACGCGGCAGGAGAGTCCCCCGCTGGTCCCAATGCATTCAATTATTGGGGCCTCCAATAATTGAGAGGAGAATATTCGAACACGACACGGTTTATAACAGTAGTTCACCTAACCGTTCATCTGGATTCTATGAAATTGTGGACCAATCTGACCCATGTGGATCATGGTTGGTCCAATAGGGGTCGGTGTCCAGACTTCTTTCCACGTTTTCTGCCAGCTTCGATTTTTGGTGGGGTAGGCCGCACCACTAGGCGGCCCAGACGCTGGCTGGTTGGCTCTGCCGCCACGGCCTACGAGAGTGATGGTCCGACTCGCTCTCTGTCCTGTTGCGAGGACTTGCGCTGGACGCAAGCCACACGGCGCCATGCTCGCGGCCAGCACGGCTGTCCGCCGCGGCGCCGGACGGCAGCCCCTCTGGCCGCTGGCGTGCGCGATCTTTCGAAGCTTCGATATTTTCAGGCGGCCAGGTGGCCCAAGTGCAAGCCGCCGCCCTCACCACCCGTGAGGGGTCGCCCCCCGCGGGCGACGCGATCTTTTGCTCGCGGTTTCTCTCGAGTTGAGTATACCGCCGGGCGAGCGGCCGTGCGACTGAACGGACGGCGCAGAGGCAGGGGGCCGGTCTGGGATCGGCGGTCGGGAGCGTCGAGTTTGATTCGCGTCAAGTGCACCGGTGTGTGGAAATCCAACCGCGTGCGACTGGTCGCAAAGATCGCGCGGGTGGGAAACCAGCGAGTCGAGCGAACGAGAAAGCGAGAACGCGAGAAAGCGAGAACGCGGGAACGCGAGAACGCGAGAACGCGAGAAAGCGAGAACGCGAGATCGATCGAGCGAGAAAGCGAGTGCGAGTGCGAGCAGAACCCCGAGTGCGAGCGAGAAGGCGAGCGTCGAGCGCGTGGACATCGAGAGTCCGCGCGACGTGTGCCCGAGAGCGAGCGAGCGAGCGTCTGTCGCGAGTGCGAGGTGACGAGAAGGACCGCGGCGGTCGTCGTTGGCGGGTTGTGGCGAGCAGCAGAGGAATAGCTGCAGGACTCGGCGCCCTCCCGACGCGCGGCACGCTTTGCGGATCCGTGTGGTTGTATTCCCCCCTTTTCTTTTCATTTTTTTAGTAGCAAAGAAACGAAAACAAAAAAAGTAGCAAGTAGCGAGTAGGATCAAGCCAAGTCGTCATGAGGAACAAGTTGATGTCGCGCGCGAGGCGTATCGCCGCGATGAAGAAGCGAGCGCGTGCGCTCCGGGCGTCGATGCGAAAGCTCGTGCGGCGCGCGCGGGTGGAGCAGCTGCGACGCGAAGGGGCGTTCCTGTCGCGAAACGCGCCCACGAAGGTGAAGACCGAAGGGACGAGCGGAGTGTCAGACGATGGAGTCGGCGATGCCAGTGTTATGACAAGACGGATCGACTCTACGCCTATTCGCAAGCCATCATTGAACCGATTCCTGCTGGGAATGATCTTTGGGGTGATCCTCGCGCTCTTGCCGCTAGCTCGGGCCGACGCGGCGATCGTCCCACTACATATCCGCGATCCGAACTGCACGCAGTACTCTCCGCCGCCAAACTCCAAGTATTGGGCAGCGATGGATCATTGCCCACGATGTACGGCGGATCCGCGGTGCGGCTATTGCCATTCGACGATGACATGTGAATTCGGAGGCCCCAATTTCCCGGCAATGGGCTCCTGTCCTGACTGGTACTTTGAGTCCAGCCAGTGCCAGATTGGACCGAAGTGTGAGCTTTTCGTCGAGTGTGGACAGTGCTCGAGCAGTCCGCACTGCGTGTGGTGTGCAAGTGACCAGTCATGCATGGCGACCGAGGATGGTTTTGCGTCGTCTTGTAGCTCTCTGATTGTCGGACCACCATGCCCAGCCGTAGTGATTCCTGGTACGTGCCAGTCGCTGCTGTCGATTGATGGAGAGGAGTTATTGGAGTACTGATCTTTGGTTTTCTGATGTACAAACAGAAACTGTCATCTCGGGCAACCTTGTCATTCAACAAGATACCCCCAAGGTTGGGGGCGGCCTGGTCATTCGCGGGTACACTGTGGACAATCGCACTTACGCGTTGACAGCAGACGGCAAGTCCTTCGAACTGGTGTCAGCCGGTGACGTTGTACTCCAGGCCGGAAACGACTCTCGTTTTAACATGCCGGGCCACGAGATCAAGATCACTGGCGGTGATGGGCTCCACGAGAACCGAGGGAAGGGTGGAAATGTAACCCTGACTGGCGGCAATGGGCACGGCGTTCAGAACCATGATAACTCCGTGACTGGCGGAGCCGTCAACCTAGTCGGCGGAAACTCAACCGTGGGGACTGGGGGCAATGTTGTGATTGTCGGAGGTGACGGTGCTCGCACAGGTGGCTCAATCAGCGTGAGCTCAGGCGGAGGAACTCAATCCCCAAGCGGTGACGTTGAAGTAAAGACTGCGCAAGTTGTGATCGGGGCGGTAAGGTTTTACAAGCAGAAACTGAAGAGCGGGGACATACGTGTCTCTACTGGTGACGCGAAGAAGGGTTCTTCTGGACTAGTCTTCTTCACCACTGGAAATACTCAGTCCGAAGCTGCAGGATCTGTCAACGTAACTGCTGGTTCGTCCGCTGAAAGCGTGGGAGGCGATGTTGTCATAGCTGCTGGATCGTCTGGTGGTGATGCTGTCGGTGGAAGTATCTCTCTTTCGTCTGGTGCTGGCGGATCAACCTCGGGGAGTTTTCGCCTTATAACCTCACCCAGTAATGGTACTGCCTCAAGCGGAGATGGAATGATCGGTACGGGGAACTCCGCAGAACAGGAGAGTGGAAGTCTTCGTCTGTCGACCGGTCAATCCAGTTCAGCACAAGCCGGGTCCATCAATATTCAAGTTGGTGTTGGCGGGTCATTGAAAGGTTCGAGTGCTGTGATCAAAGGTGGAGGATCAACAGCTGTTGGCGGTGTCGGCGGCATTTCTCGGGTTGAAGGTGGCGATGGAATGCACGAAGAACAATCATCTGGAGGCGAAGTACAGTTAGTTGGTGGAAGCGCGGGAGGGAACAGTGCCTCCTCTGTCGGTGGGGACGTTGCGTTGTCCGGAGGGAAGGCTTCGGGAGGAGCCGGCGGGACCATTAGCTTGGCTTCAGGTTCCAGTGATGCGGGCCCTAGCGGTTCGATCAAACTCTACACGACACAATCGACATCTAACAGCGGGCCCATCTCTCTGAGCACTGGTAACAGCGCTGGAGACAGTGGCAACGTCGCACTAGCTTCGGGAGACTCAAGTAGGGGTGATGCCGGAGTGGTCAAGCTTGCCGGAGGGTCCGCCTCGACCGGTTCTGGAGGAGGCGTCCGTGCAGAGGGTGGAAGCAGCAAGTCGGGAGTGGGTGGTGCGATATCCCTCAACAGTGGTGCCAGCGACTCCAGCAACTCTGGAGATGTGACTATCAAGACTGCAGCTAATCCTCGTGGCTCAGCCTCAGGAATAATCGTGCTTGAGACCGGATCTGGTGATAGTGGGTCCTCGGGCTCCGTTCTCGTGTCGTCCGGTCCTAGTTCATCTGGTGTGTCTGGCGATATTGTGCTGGGAACCGGGACGTCTGCGAATGGCTCGCCTGGCGAAATTGCGCTCGTTGGTGGTGATACATGGGGCAATGCGGGTGTCGGTGGAATCGTATCCCTATCAGCGGGGTCAGGGCTATCGTCAGACGCAGGAGTGGGCGGAACTGTGAACCTTGCGGGTGGTGACGGCCATGGCTTACACTCGTCCGCCCTCGGAGAAGGCGAAGGAGGCAGCGTCAACATCGCAGGTGGGAAGGCTCTTGATGGAGATGGAGGCGCATTCGTTGCCCAGGGAGGATCGAGCGATTCATCTGTCGGTGGTCGCGTTTTGATATTTAGTGGCTCAACATCGTCAGGTCAATCAGGGTCCGTGACTGTCGGTTCCAGCGACTCCAGTGGAAATGGCGGATCGGGAAGCACTAATCTGATCACGGGCACAGCTACCAATGGTCCAGCTGGATCCATTGCCTTGGTGACGGGAGTGTCTGGTAATCGGGCAGGAGATGTTCGCCTGTCGGTCGGAACCAGTGGTGTCGGAGATGGTGGAAGTATTTCGTTGGCATCCGGTTCAGCTTCCAGCCCGGCGGCAACAGGTGGAGGTGTTTCGATCAGTGGGGGGCGAGGATTGAGTGACAATGCTGGAAACGGGGGGGATGGCGGCGACGTTCTTGTCGCCGGTGGCGCGTCGAATGGTCAGTCTGGGCGAGATGAAGGTGGTTCTGTCCAGGTCGTCGGCGGTAATGCAGCTCAAGGCACGGGAGGAAAGCTCAGCCTGACATCAGGTTCAAGTGAAGAGAAGAACAGCGGGACCGTCGAAGTGGGGTCTTCAACTTCAGGGAGAAACGGAATGAGCGGTGCTGTCTCACTATCCACTGGGTCGAGCAAGAACGGGAACACTGGTATGCTGACAGTGGAAACGGGAGACGCTAGTGACGGTAATGGCGGGTCGATTTATGTCAAGGTTGGAAACGGCGACTACTATGATGGTGGCGACTTGAGACTGGCGGCTGGGATGACAACAGCACCCGGACACGGAGGAGGAAAAGCTATCTTTGAAGCCGGACTTGGGGCTGCCACTCACACGACAGACGGTGGAAGTGGAGGTGAAGCACAAGTTCGTGGTGGCGAAGCGAGAGGAGGAAACGCAGAAGACAGCGGAGGCGATGTCAGTCTGGTCGGTGGTAACGCTGTGAGTGGGTACGGAGGCTCGCTTGTGCTATCTAGTGGTGTGAGTGCGTCCGCTACCAGCGGGTCTATAGTTATCGCAACTCCAGATGCAGGAACGCAGGGAGTGAGTGGATCGATCACATTGTCGTCCGGTGAGTCGAAGGCTGGAGACAGTGGTGCGATAGCCATCCAGAGTGGCCCGGCAAGTGCAGGGTCGGGTGGACCTATTGTTTTCAAGGTGGGACTTGGTGATCGTAACGAAGGCGGACCGCTGGTGTTTGAGGCTGGGAGCACAACCGACTCCAAGACAGGTGGATTTATCACGCTCATGACCGGAGAGAGTGAAAAGACGTCCAGTGGTGACCTCAGTGCAAAAACCGGAAACGCGGGTGCTGCAGGTGTAAGCGGTGGCATCGCGCTAGGGACTGGCGAATCGACTGCTGGAAATAGTGGGGCCGTTGTTGCTTCAACGGGATCTGCGACCGGTGGGAGTGGCGGAAATATTATCTTTCTCGTCGGCACCGGTAATCAAGGAGATGGCGGCGACGTGGACATCACGGCGGGAGAAGCTTCGGCACGCCAAGCGACTGGTGGGTCGGTGCACATCACGGGTGGTGAAGGTACAAACACTTTCTACGGCAATGGCGGAGATGGAGGAAAAGTCGATCTCGTGGGAGGTGCTTCTCAGGGTGGAAGCCCGTCCGATAAAGGCGGTGAAGTTGGCGTCGAAGGAGGTTTCGCCAAGCGAGGTCGTGGTGGTGATGTAACCGTGCAGACCGGTTTTAGTGAGTCGACCAACAGCGGCGGTATTCACCTAGAAACTGCGAATGCTGGTTTGAAGGGTGTGAGCGGCGCAGTGACGACGAGCACGGGGCAATCTACTGCTGGTGACAGTGGTGAGATTGCGATGAGGACCGGAGATGCGACTGGTGGCAAAGGTGGCTTCATTGACGCATCTGTGGGGTTCGGACAACGAGGAATCGGTGGTGATGTCAGCCTCTCTGCCGGTACCACTCAAGACAAGGCAACAGGCGGTGCGGTCACTCTGACGACTGGTGGGTCCATCCAGACGACGACCGGAAGCGCTACTCTCCAGACCCCGAATGCCGGATACAATGGTGGCACTGGCTCTTTGAACTTCATTACCGGAAAATCGAGTGCGGCGAACTCAGGTGGTGTTTCGGTTAGCACGGGGCGTGCGATAAAAGGTCACGGTGGTGATATCATTGCGACTGTTGGTGCTGGTACCGTCGGGGATGGAGGAGATGCGAATGTCACAGCCGGTGACGCGTCAGGTAAGGTTTGCTGTGGGGTTTATCGTACTCGTTAGGTTCTGACGACGATTTTACGTGTGCAGAGCAAGGGGCTACGGGTGGTACCGCCAGCATCCGTGGTGGAACAGGGACTAGTACAAACTCTCAGAACGGTGGGGATGGTGGGCCGGTAAAACTCTTCGGTGGTGAAGCAAAGGGTGGTGCCTACAAGCGTGATATTGGCGGCATGGTTCATATTGAAGGTGGAGTAGCTGCTGCATCAAGCGGTGGAAAGATTGAGATTTTCTCCGGCGAAGGAAAAGAGTCAAGTAGTGGGGATGTTCAAGTACAATCGGCTAACTCCGGGCGAGCCGGAGTGTCTGGCGTCATATTTCTCCAGACTGGCAACTCGACGGGAAGCGGTTCGTCAGGTTCTGCTAGCATCGTGACTGGGACCGCGAGAGGCGGGGCTGGTGGTGATATTGCTTTGTCGGTCGGGACTGGCCAGAAGGGAAACGGAGGAATGATTTCATTGACAGCTGGCGAAGCGGGAGCACCAGCTTCTGTTGGCGGTGCAATCTCTCTTACTGCTGGGCTGGGTTCCAGCAGGGTGAGGTCCGGAGGTGGGCAAGGCGGTGGTGTTGAAATGAAAGGCGGTGAAGCATACGGCATGGCGGACAATGACGCCGGTGGCTCTGTGTCCATTCAAGGTGGCCCAGGATTTGGTGGGACTGGCGGAGGCGTCAACATCGTAACTGGCACCGGATTTCGCACAAGTAGTGGGCCGTTGAACATATCAACTTCGGTCAGCGGTGCGAAAGGTACAAGCGGCGACGTGAACTCTCAAACCGGTCGGAGTACCTGGGGGGACTCCGGAAGCTACAACTTGCGAACCGGCGATGCTATTGCTGGTCGAAGCGGATCTATCGATGCCTCGGCTGGAAAGAGCAGCACGTCAACTGGTGGGGATGTGAAATTCACCGCAGGTTCAACCAGTGCTGCTCAACAAAGTGGCGGCAACGTCTTCTTCACCTCTGGGTTTAGCGAACAGGCCGACAGTGGTTCTGCGAACATAGCAACGGATGCGTCAGGCCGAGCGGGAGTAAGTGGGAACTTGCGAGCGACAACAGGGATCTCACTGGCGGGTGATTCGGGATCAATCAGCCTCACAACCGGAGGCTCTATAGGAGGCCATGGTGGGAGCATCGAGGGATCTGTTGGAATCGGGTCCACAGGCGACGGAGGATCTGTTTCGTTTCGTGCGGGCGAAGCGACAGCTCCAGGTGCTACAGGAGGTGCAGTCAACATCAATGGTGGACTCGGAAGTTCTCGAGATACCAAGGACGGAGGGAACGGCGGTGATGTCTCTGTGTCTGGTGGGAATGCCGAAGGTTTGAGTCGGACTCTTGACCCAGGCGGTTCCGTCATCGTGGGAGGTGGGAAGGCTGTTGGCTCAACCGGTGGCGCTATTCGGCTTTCTTCGGGGAATGCCTCTCTTTCCACCAGTGGTGACGTGGTGGTCGCGACAGGTGATTCGACTCAGCCTATGAGTGGCTCGTCAGGCTTTGTAAATGTCTCGACCGGAATCTCTATGAACTTGAACACTGGCGCAATCAATCTTCGCACTGGGCGGGCGCCGTCTGGTACAAGTGGAGATGTTAATGTGCGAGGTGGGTTCAGCGGGAAAGGAGCGGCAAATGTCAACATTCAGGCAGGATCAACTTCGTCTACGAAGGGAGGATCTGTCGCCGTGGTTTCGGGACAGTCAGTCCCGGGCGCCAGTGGCAACGTCGAGGTAAGCTCGAACCGAGGTGGCGCCAGTGCTGGTAGTGGAATCGTCAACGTTTTCACGGGATCGTCGCGAGCGGGTTCGTCAGGCGCGTTGAATATCTCAACTGGTATATCTCAGTCAGGGTCCGGTGGCGATGTGTTGATATCCGTTGGGGTGGGTACACTCGGCCGTGGTGGAGGTGTTTCGGTTTCCGCTGGCAACACAACGCATTCTGACGGAGGGGGCAACGTTGAAGTTGTCTCTGGGGCCAGTTTCTCTACTGTCAGCGGGGACGTTAAACTCCATACCGCGAATGCAGGACGATCCGGGGCGTCAGGAAGCATGGCACTGAAGACTGGTGACTCTACTGGATCCCCGGGGTCTGGAAACATCTCAATCGTCACTGGAAGCGCTGATCGTGGAGGCGGCGGGAATATCACAATCCTATCCGGACAGGGGTCGGCTGGTAAAGGTGGAGACGTGTCGTTGTCTGCTGGAAGCACTTCTGCCGCATCCGCGACTGGTGGCAGTGTTCGCATCAATGGCGGAGCTGGACTCAACACGGATGACAAGAACGGTGGTGGCGGTGGAAGTGTTGCTGTTGTCGGTGGCACTACACGTGGAATGAACACGGACACCGATGTTGGTGGTGATGTTGTGCTCTCGGGTGGCGCAGCAGCGAAGTCGAGCGGCGGTTCTATTGAGGTCAAGTCAGGAAAGTCGGAAGTCACCTCAAGTGGTTCGGTCCTTCTTGGGTCAGACGTGTCTGCCGCCAATGGCGCGAGTGGGGATGTCATTATTCAGAGTGGAGGCACGGAAACTGGCGTTTCTGGGTCGATTGGAATTGAGACTGGTGATACCAAGTCTGGTAGCGCAGGGGCTATCAACGTCTTCGTCGGTACAGGGAAAGACGCAGTCGGCGGAAACGCAACGATTTCTGCGGGCGCTACAAGTTTCCCCAGCGGTGCTGGTGGCTCTATCAACCTCATCTCAGGAAGTAACAATGCTGGTGCGACGGGATCGATCAACCTGGTAACTGCCGACGGTGGGCCAGCTGGAACGTCGGGTGACGTCTCTTTTCTGACCGGGGAGGCTTCCTCGGGAGCGTCGGGTACGATTACTCTCCAAACTGGGGACCAGTCTTCCAACGAAGGAGGTGAGATTCATCTGATTGTCGGCAACTCGACGACAACCAAAGGAGCATCCGTCGAAATTGACGCAGGTTCATCATCTGCTCCGAAGAGCGGCAACGGTGGGGATGTGGTACTACGCGCCGGTGACGGACTGGGAAGTGATGCGTCAGGTGGCGGTCGTGGGGGATCCGTTGAGATTTCTGGTGGCTCAAGCATGGGAGGTTCTTCTTCCGATGTTGGTGGATCAATCAAGCTGAACGGTGGAAGCGCTTCCAGTGCAGCTGGTGGCTCGGTCAACATCGTCAGCGGAGAAAACCCTACTTCATCCAGTGGTGCTCTCACTCTCGAGACAAATCACGCCGCAGCGGGCGGGAGCAGTGGGGTCGTGAAAATCAATTCTGGTGAGTCTCGTGAAGACTCTGGAATGCTGTCGCTTTCTACGGGATTGTCATCCTCCAAATCTTCCGGCAACATTTCGCTCTCCAGCGGCGATGCGACAAGTGGACAGTCAGGATCGATCCAACTCGTAACTGGAGTTTCAAGCTCGGGTACTATCGGTTCCATCTCGCTGTCAACTTCCGACTCGTCGGGTTTGTCCGGCGGGGATTTCACAGTTCGACTCGGAATCAACAACGGTAACATCTCTATCAGTGCTGGTGCTGCGAAGGCTGGCAGCGGAGGATCTGTCGCTTTGTCCTCGGGAGGAAGCAGCCTTGTGACTGGAAATATGATTTTGACGACGGCTGACTCGATCAACGGGGCAACTGGAAACCTTAGCGCGTCGACTGGTAGCTCTTCAAGCAAGTCCTCAGGAAGCATTTCAGTTTCGACTGGGTCCTCAGGAACGAGCGCCGGATCTGTTGCTGTGGCTAGCGGTGCGTCAGCCGACTTCAATGGGGGCTCGTTAAGTCTGAGCGCAGGAGATACGACTGGGACCACGAGTAATGGAGGTTCAGCTCGACTCAAAGCTGGCACCGCAGCTGCAGGGGCTGGTGGAAACTTGTCACTGTCAGCGGGAGACAGCCTTAGCAATGGGGGAGGTTCGCTCGGGTTGATTTCTGGTAAGAGCTCGGCAGGTGCGAGTGGGGGTGTACTCGTCGGATCTGCTTCTAGTGCAAGTGGTGGGACAGGAGAGGTGAAACTATTCACTTCGGATGCCCTCTCCGGTACCAGTGGCAATGTCAGCCTCGCTACAGGGTCGAGTCTGTCTGGTGCATCTGGATCGCTCTCCTTCCGGTCAGGCAATTCATCCGCAGGTGTTGCTGGGTCCATCACTCTATCCGCTGGAGCTGGCCAAGAAGACTCGGGCGGAAAAGTGACGGTGGTAGCAGGGGGCAGCAGTGTCGGAACCGGTGGCAAAGTACATGTTGTTTCCGGGTCAGGCGTCGCGGGTGGGCCACTCATTGTTTCGTCGGGAAGCGGAAGCAGCCAAGCAAGTGGTACAGTCAACATCGGAAGCGGAAGTCAAACTGTTGGTGCGTCGGGCTCTGTTCAGCTTTCGTCAGGATCTTCCTCGGCAACGTCGGGAAATGTCGATATCAAATCAGGGTCATCAGATCGTACATCAGGAGCACTGACGCTCCGTGGCGGCTCCAGCACCAACGACATCGGAAGTCCCGTTTTCGTTCAAGGAGGAAATTCTGCGGGTGAGGCCAAATCGGGTGGCTCGATTCAACTCACGTCTGGTGGTGGATTCATCAGTGGAGACGTCCGTCTGCAGTCGGCTGACTCAACAAACACCGGAGAAGTGTCCGTGATCTCTGGGACAGCGTCGAGCGGAAATAGTGGAAATAGTGGCGACGTGAAGATCGCCTCTGGGTCAGGAGCCGTGGGAGCAGGAAATGTCACGATCGCTGTCGGGGATGCAATGTCTGGAAGCGGGTCGAAGATTACTGTCAACGCTGGTGCGGGGAACCCGAACGGCGGATCTGTCAGTCTGAATGGAGGGGCGTCACTTTTTGGTACGGGGGGAGACGTTTCTATCCGAGGAGGCTCGGGTGCGCAAGCAGGATCAATTCAAGTTGGCGAGGCGGGCTTCCTTAATGTGACTGGCGACGGATCCATTACCCTCAAGGCTAAGGCTTCATCGGAAATGGAAATTGTCGGGGGAAACAACCTGAACATGTCAGTTCAGTCTGGAGAGCTCACTGTCTCCCACGCAGAAAGCGACGTTCCTGGTGACATCATTTTCCGACTCCAACCAAATAAATTGATCAGCCATGTTCCTGCGCAAGTCACTGAGGTTATGTACCCATCCGATCGCAGAATCAAGACAGATATTGCCGATGTCGACGAAGATAACATTCTTCAGCGAATCCAGTCGCTCGAGATCAAGCGTTACCGCTACACGGAGGAATGGCGCAAGATTCGTGGCATTCCGGATGAACAAGTCCGTGGTGTAATTGCTCAGCAGGTTGCGGAAACATTCCCGGAGTACGTCTCCATCGGGACATTCGAGTTGCCGGAGAAGAATTTCAGCTACGAGCACTTCCACGAAGTGAACAAACAGCAAATCACTCTCGACCTTGTTGCTGCTATGCATGCACAGCACAAGCGCTTACGGGTCGGTCCGAACAGCCCTGAATCCAGTGCTGACGTAGCAATCACCACAGCGACTGCTGGGTCCTACTTCAACGCATCTGAGTTCGGGGACAGCGGGTTCATTACCGTCCAAACCGGAGAGGCACATCACGGATCTAGTGGTGTAGTTTCGCTAACCACAGGAGACTCCAAGCTCGAATCCGGGACCCTGATGATCGGCACAGGTACTTCTACGTCATCGGATGCTGGTGACGTGTCTATCGCGGGTGGGTCGACGAGTAGCGTTGGGCATCGCGGAGGTTCGATCTCATTGAGGACGGGTCCCGATGGCGTTGTGCGTATCGAGACGAGCAGCCGGTCGAGCAGCGCGGGTGGCGCGAT